>JASSUY010013251.1:8575-29379 GCA_032466535.1 Forpus xanthops | reverse complement strand
TGTGGGAGTTGCATTCTTTTGATTCTCCTTCCCATTTCCCCGGGACTGGGGAAGAAAGAGGGGGGGGGTGCACAGAAGTGTTTGAGGGGCCTCAAACTACGACAATGCTCAACTTTCACAAACTGTGATTGCTCCATCAGTGTTCAAGGCCAGGTTTGATGGAGTCTTGCGTGACGCAGTTTAGTGCGAGGTGTCTCTGCCCAAGGCAGGGGTGCTGGAACTAGATTATCTTAAGGTCCTTTCCAACCCTAACTATGCAATGATTCTATATTTTCTAAATATGAGCATAAACATACAGGCATAGGCAGAAAACAGAAGAATGTACAGAAACCTTTACTACTGCACAAATTCCAAAATTAATGTTGTCAAGACTACATGAGTACTTCCATACTTGACTTGGATAGCTTACCTGACCCTTCAGAGGCCATGCAAAGGCAGAATCCCTTTTTTCTCCCCCCCCGTTGGTGCATTGTGAATAATGAAAGGAAATACTAGCTGTCTGCTTACAGAAAGAACACATCTGTGGGCAGAGCATTTCCTGAGACTTCCAATTCTAAAATCCTCACAAAGGTAAAAACCTCTCAAGAATACAAACCACCTACAAATGTGTTTTCTGGATACCATTTTTTTTCCCCGTAAGAGGCACAGTACAGGTATAACCTCAATGAGGAAGAAGGTATCTATATGAAGGTGTTGCTCTAAACTTAAAGCAACAGAAACAACACACATGCCTCTGGGTCGCTACAAAAGTGCTTTGTTCAAGTAAAAAGGAAAAAAAAAAAACAAAAAACTTTAGAGATTAAGGAGAAGAATTAAGTAACATAGAACCAATGAAAAATAGATAAATATATAGGTAAATCATGATAAGAAAGTGCATAAAAAACTGGCTGCCAGATGCCCACCCAGCTGTGCTCTCCTTTCCCCACAATAAAGGAGGGGGAAAAAATAAGGCGAAAGTGGGTTGATATGGAGACAGGGAGATCTGTTACCAAGTACTAGTACTGGCAAAATTGACTTGCGAAAAAGTCATTTACTGCCAATTAAATTAGGTTTAGATAGTGAGAAACAAAGAATTGTTTCAAATCCCACCTCTCTCTCCCCCACTTTTTTTTTCCAGGCTCAGCTTCACTCCTTCAGATCCCAACTGCTGTACCTCCACAGCACTCAGCAGCTCAAGGGGATGGGAGGGTGCAATCAGGTTAGTCTATAATAGTTCCTCTCTGCTACACCTTCCTTCTCATACTTTCATCTTTTCTGTGGGCTTTTCCTACAGGTTCCAGCTTGGCTCCCCAGGCTGCAGTTCTTTTAGGAACTACCCGGCAACTCCAGTGTGGCATATACTGGCAGGCAAATACTTGCTCCACTGTAGTCTCCTCCACAGGCAATCTCTTCTTCAGTGCCTAAAGCACCACCTTCTCTTCCTCCTCCTTCAATCTTTGTGTTCCCTCTGCTGTTTCTCACTTTGTTTCCTCCTCCTCTACTTGTTCGGCTGTTTTCTCTCCCTCCTCCTCCTCCCCTTCTCCCTTTCTTAAAGATGTTTTCCCAAAGATACCACTATACTGGCTGAGGAGCTCAGATGTACCCTGCAGCAGGGTGTGGAGCCAACTGGAACTGGCTGTGCCCAACATGGGGCAGCCCTGGCTTCTCACAGAGGCCACTCTGCAGTCACCTCACTTCCAACATCTGGACACCAACACCCAGTATAACAACCAATAAAATTTATATTTATCCAAGATGCTAACTGGATATAAATGCCCATAAGTGTTATTTCGAGTGTTTTCCTTAAGTTTCACTACTTGCTGAAACAGCCCTTCTGTTACTTTCTTTCACTGAAGACTGCGAAATCACAGTCACATAATGATCTCATCCATCACACATCCCCGATACCTCACAGCTGATATGAAGCAGTTACTTTCCAGCCAAAGGCTCTGTGGCAAGTACATTAATACCATGACAGATAAGAAGACACTATTCTCTACTCACCAATTTACCATCCCCGACCAAGAAAATCTTGGTACTCTCCAAGATCATGATCACTGTAGCCATGACTTCTTCAGACACCAGAAGCAATGTGGTTTCCCCCCCAAAGACAGAAGCTCTTGTTTTAGATGAGTGGGCAAGGAATCTTTTCTCTGTTATTTTAAATACCTTAAACATGAAATTAGCTTTGACATTTTTAGGTTTCTGTAGCAAGATAGGTAGAGGAGGAGTATATAGCAGCTTTTCAAGCCCGTAGGCTACTTTCAAGAAAGCGTTTACTATAGAAAAAAAAATTGCAAGTTTTTTTCAAGATCACACCACAGTATTCAGGGGAATTAATGTCTCTTGGAAGAGCAAGAATTGCCAAGGATGCAAGCACACTGCAAGAGGTGACATGTTCACGTGTGGGTACTCCCAAGAATCCAGAAGAATAATTGGTGAAAAGAAGACACTTGCCAATATGCAAGCAACTTGCCAAGTTTAGGTAAATGAACACAGTAAGCGCTCACATTTTCACTTTCAGGTGACTAACATGAGATACTACAAAGGGCTTCCTGTTTCAGGAATTAGTAAAAACCAACCTTTTAAAAAGTATCTTGTGATGAACAACAAAAGAAACTAGCAAACCCAAGGCTCTTACCCTTCTGACTTAATGTGATGTTGAAATACAGGACCCCACTCATGAAAAAATGAGGATATAGTGCCAACTTCAAGACCAGAAGTTGATAAAAACACACTTTTATTTCAGCAGAGTTAGAAGTTCACCCATACTGCAAAAAACAAGGGGGGGGGGGGAATACGGGAGAAGGAAAAGACAGATTCTTCTCTTTCTACTAGTAAGCAATTAATGCCCACATTTTCTAACATGATTATTAACAATGAATTAAACATGCGATTCATAGGGAACCTTTAGGTAAGTAAATTTTAACTTTTAGTGTAATATCTTTGAAATTTGCCATCTCAGGCACTGAAAATCATCTTTTCAATCCTTCCTTTGAATGAAATATTACATTGCTACTGCATACCTTACACCTACATCCTCCTTATGGTCCAACAGTAGCAGTACCAGTATTTTCAAACCACTAGTACTCATATTTGCAGAACAGATAACATTCCATATTTATTTTCATTATAGATGCCATGGAAATCAGAGGTGAACTAAAAGACAAGACACTAGCTTCATTTCAGAAAAGGCAACTTTCAGAGAAGACAGGCTTAATTTCAGAAAAGCTTTTCAGCACAGTCTGAGTGAAATAACATCCAGATGAGATCTTAACTGTACTCTGGCTCAGCCTCAGTGTCTTTGTTTTAAAGCTTTCTAAAAATGCTCCGCCTCCATATAACAGTTTGCTTGTTAACCCTTCGCTAGCAAAATCTTTAAATATGATTTTCAGAATCAAGAAATATTTTTCCCTTTCATATTATGCCACTCTTCTCACTCACCCCCCTACAGGAATTATTCCAATATTGACACCAAATATTAAAACAAGTGAAAACTTTAAATATTTAACTCTATGTCATGGAAGAAAGTTAACTCTATTCCAGCCAAACCCAGGACATTCTATTATGAATTACTAAATATAAACTTTTAAAATTTTTAAACTGTAACACAAAAAGGAAAAATAAAGAGTAAGTCAAGAATCAAAAAGCTAATTGAAATAGAAAACTATCTGCCCATAGCCGACCTTTGGATGAAGGCTCACACACCTAGGCCCTACATTTGTGTGTGAAGCACTACTAAATCTATGAATTGACACGTGCCCCCTTCTTTTCACAAAACTACTTTGCATAATGTCATTACTGGAATAAGGCATTTGCATTCAGACAGAATGATCTACATGTGCCAAGATTTTTATAAGGAAAATCACTACAAATCTTTTAGCCACTTGACTTGTCTGCCAACTGAGGGAAACTTATCGGTAAAGTCAAAAGGAATTTCACTATTTACCTGAAACATGCATCGCATAACATGCGATGATTCTTAGGAACATTAAAGTCATTTTAAGTAAACTATAGTCCTGTTTGGCATATCTCAGTACACCATTTAAGGGGCTACCAATGCTAATGAGTTCTATAAAGACAAACTAATTAGATTTTCCCCACATAAAACCACCAAAAAAAACTTCACCAAAAGCAAAACCAAAAGCACAAGCCACACCACACACACAAACCAAACAAGAAAAACCCCAACAATTTAATTTCCCTAAACCACATTACAATTGGACTGCAGAGGATGCGTTCAGATTCTAAGAGTATGGCAATAAAAAGATAATATTATTTGAAGACAGGATTAAAACAAAGAGTCGTGCTACCCTCATGACAAAAACTGCAGCACAGAAAAAGGCAGACACCATATTCAGCTTAGGAGTATAAACAGAACGAAAGGAATTTTTAAAAACAGATAAATAAACAAAATCATCACTCCCAGGAGAAACAAACACACGTCTCCCATTCACATACACCACCAAAAAAATACTTCTTACCCAGTGAAGCTTATTTAAAACATTTTCAGTCAACTTTCCAGTTAAATGAAACTTGAAGAAAAAAAAAAAAAAAAAACCAAAACAAACCACCAACAAAAAGGCCATCATACAAAAAAAACTTTCCAGATAAGCTAAACAAAATGACCACCTCTGATTTGATTGAACACAGATGGTGATTACATTGCCAACAAAGACAAACTGATTTGCTCTGATAATTAAGCATGTAATCAAAACTCAGAGCTCTAATGTTACCCCATGAAGTTTTTACAAAGCTGTGTAGTCTTAGGTCTCTCAGATGTTACAACAGTAGCAATCAACTATCCCAGATCATTTTTGCTCTGTTTAGCTTCATATTAGGTTCTTTCTTCATCATTCTTCTTATTAATCTTGGGCATCCTGAAACCAACAATTATAGGGCATAGAAGGTCCAGTGACAGAGCCAAGCCTGATACTTGATAAGATGGTTCATTCTTCAAAATGAAAGGCTGAGGAGGTACATCTAGAATAAGAAGCAGCTTTAAGTCGGCTCACAGACTTCATTAAGTTACTCTCAATATACTATTATAAGGCTGAATATGTTTTCCCTTAAAACACCCAGAGACAAAAACATGCCATGTTGTAAGACTATTTCTATTTGCTGTGAAGAAGTCTCAAAAATTCTTTGTTGACTATGATTAACACCAAATAGAGCAGCATAGAATTTAGTATCTATAATCTTATGCTAGTCTTGTTATAAGAACATAAGAACTATAAATAAGTATAAACTGTAATAGTGTGGGATGATAAAAAAATACAAATAAATCAAGCAACAAACCAAAAGCAACAACCCATTAAAAACCCCAAACTGCTCTATATAAAATTATTACTTCATGTTACAACACTATCAACAATGCTGGCAAATATACATTATCTTCTGATTCTCAGGAAAAGAAAAAAAAAAAAAGTTCTTGCCCTACCCCAAACAAGTACTTTTCGCTCTCTTTCCTTAACAAACCTGTGCAGAAAGACTTCAGCCATTGTTGGAAGTGAATACATTTGAGGAGAGGAAGCTGCAGGGTCTCCTAGAACTGTGTTAGCAACATTAACAATAAAATCAAACATAAAAGCCCAACAAAAGTAATGAACTTCTATACTCTTTGATTGATTTCTGTTGTTTCTTTTCCTACACCGGTATATTGTGAATGACACACAGTTACTAAATTGATTTACTTCCCAGGGTTTACACCTAGGCCATCAAGTCCAACTACCACTTGGTCAAAGCAAGGCTAACTTCAAACTTTAGTCTGGATACTCAGGGAATTCTGTGTATCACCAAGTACAGAGTTCTTGTCCTAGGTGCTCTGGACTACCTGTACCAATGCTAAGCCATTGTTACAGCAAAAGATTTTCCTTCCATGCAATTGGGATTTCTGTCATTGCAGCTTGTGACCACTGCCACCTACCCTTTTGTTGCACACATCCAAGAAAAGCCTACTTGACCTCCAAAACCCCTCCTTGAGTAGTACAGCTAAATCTTAGTGTCTTCTCCACACTTAACAAACCCAGTTCCCTCAGTTCCTGCTCGTATATCATGTGCTCCTGCCTCAGAATGGCTCTGACAACCTTCGCTAAACTGGAGTTAGTATGTCAATACCCCTTTTGTACCTAGCAGTCCAAATGGCTGCAATGGCACACTGCTGCCTTATTTAGTTTAGGATCAGAGAGTCCTAGTTACCAGATCAGGTGCAGTGTTAGGTGAGGGAGAGACGGCATGTAGAAAGAGTCTGGCCAGTGGTTCTAGATGCTTATAGTTTTTAGTAAAATAGATTATAGTCTTGAATTCAGTCTCCAAAAAGGTACATGTAGTACCCAGGTATTTTCTTGACTCATTCAGTCTCATTAACAGCACTGCAGAAGTGAAGCTCACTGGTTAACAGAAAAATTGTTTAAATCATGATTATCAAGTTTAAAAACTTGTCACCACCACCAATTCATTTGTGAAATTCAGCCCTCAACTTACACAGACAACTGAGTGTTGACAAGATGATTCCCTGACATTAGTTTGGCCTACTCTAGACTTGGCTTGTCTGCGATATACACATTCCTTTTAATCATACATCTGCATAGAGTTTATAAAATCAGATTTTAGCTCTTGCTGAAGGATAACAGCTTGTGTTTAGAATAAAGTTGATATCCCTTTGTATCCTGGCACAATTCAAAACATTAATATTAGAGGCCAAAGCCACTGATCTACAGAAGATTTACTTACAAAATTAATCCTCAAAGGATGAGCGTTCTGACTCTTCACAAGGCAATCTGTCCTCTCAGCTTGTGGGATCAGGTAGACTACATAGATACCTGCTTACAGGTCTAAAACAGTCAGACTGCCTGCATGAAGCAAGCACTGAAAGATCCAACTGTGAGATCAAGGCAGCATGTTTTAAATTACAATCTGTGCAATTAGGCACAGTAAAGGCCACCTTCTCTTCTGGAGAAAGACCTGTTAATTACTTTGCTGCCTGCCTTCTGCTGTCATTTCTTGTCCTGAAGGACAAGCTGCCCTTTACCTCTTTCCATCCTCCCTGCACAGACCTCAGAATCTATTTTACCTTTGGAAACGGGACCAGTACCTAGTTCTCCCCTCCCCAGATACCAATATTCAATTAGTAACATATCCTTTGGTAATTTTTAAGCCCAAACCAGTGCTACAGATTGAGTAACCATTAAGATTTGATTAATTAAGACAGCAGAAAGAAGTACAATCTGATATAAAATTAATGCAAAGAGTCCTCAAGGTACCAGCTTTAATTAACTTTACTGGAAAATGTTCACTGGTTGAATTCTCATCAGATTCTAACCATACAGTCAAAAATATTTAATTTCTCAAGAGAAGATTTGCATATTTAACTCCTAAATCTGCAAGAATACACATTCATTGGCCTTGAACTGGATGATCACTGAAAGAGTATCCACATATGTTAGTAGCAAATTATGTAACAGTGTTTCTCTATCTAATAAAATTTTACATATACATCTTATCTACACACTGGGTAGCATGTTATAGGAGGCAGAATTATGATCTCTATTAAAAGCAGGCATAGAAGAGAAAGCCTTAGGAATACACAGGACAAACAGGTATTAAAATAAGATCATAGAATCATAGAATAATTAGGGTTGGAAAGGACCTTTAAGATCATCTAGTTCCAACCCCCTGTCAGGGGCAGGGACACTTCCCACTAAACCATGCCACCCAAGGCTATGTCCACCCCAGTCTTGAACACTGCCAGCAATGGAGCATTCACAACTTCCCTGGGCAACCCATTCCAGTGCCTCACCACTCTTACACTAAAGAATTTCTTCCTCAGATCCAACCTAAACTTCCCCTGTTTAAGTTTGAACCCGTTACTCCTTGTCCTCTCAGTACAGTCCCTCATGAAGAGTTTCTCCCCAGCATTCCTATAGGCCCCCTTCAGATACTGGAAGGCTGCTATGAGGTCGCCATGCAGCCTTCTCTTCTCCAGGATAACAGCCCCAACTCTATCATCCTATCTTCATAGGGAGATCATCTGTTAAAATTAATTTTTGAAGTAGTAAAATAAAAGAGTAGTACAAAATTCCATTTGTTAGCAGTATCTTGAAAATGACATTATAATACACATTTGCAGTAAGGTTCTCACTATTATATTGCAGTTATGATCTTTTAAAGCCTTAACTATGCATTTGTAAAGGAAACTAAGAACAAAAAGCAATAGATTCATATAACATGAAGCAATCACTTAGACATATGGTCTCAAGCACAATGCTGACCTTCACATTTGTTTTTTCAGAGAAAACAAGAAGAAAGGGGAGGGTACAAGAACACAGTGAGCTGGAACTCCTAGAGGCAGAAGACAAAGGAGTCTACAAAGACAACTTTCACATGGCGTTCCAGCCACAGCACTAAAACCTAAGGAATTTTATAAATTAGGTGGCTTTTTTGTTGTTGTTTTATATTTTTAAAAGCTCCTTCTCAGAGATTCCTCAAGACAGCTTACTATAATTCCTGGATTTTTTTTTCCATGTTTTCACCTCATGTTTCTCATGCCATTGTCAATAATTAATTTGAAAGACCAGTCAGCATCTCTGTCTGCAAGATATAGAAGAGTCTTCTCTTCATGCTACTAGAAGACATGCATGTGGTACACCTGACAGTCTTCTGTTTTGGCAGCAGTCAAGTCTTCATTACATCTACTACAAAGGAAGTTGGGAAGATAATGTGACATTAAGCCCCCCTCTTGATTTTTAGGCAACATGCTGATGTCTGGAAGAATCCTACCCTATTATAGGCGGAAGAAGAAGCTACAATGGGGAACAGTATGTACTAAAGTCCAAAATGCAAAAAGACAAACAATAACACAAAGTTCATATTGTCCAGTACAAAGTAGAAAGAACCAAGACACAACGTAATAACAAGGAATTAATGAGGTGTAAAACATTTCAGTGAAGCAAACAAACGTGATGAGTCACTGAGTTTCAGTGTTTCAACAGCTTCATAGTTTTTCAGCAGGAAAGTGATCATTTTGTTGGATTTAATACATAAATTTGCAATGAACATGAAGACAGATGGACTACATACAAACAACCAAAAAAGCACTAGTCATACATGTCTTTAAGATGGCCTGGAAGGACCCTTAATACTCTGTGTGCCGACTTTGAATTCATCCAACAAACATGCTCAGTCTTATGAATAGCTATTTTAGGGTACTGTTGACAAATTTGTTATATCTAAACAGCATTCTGATTATCAACACTCTTGAACAAGCAAACTTAATTTGCATTTCTTTGGTTTCACAGTTTCATTTTAAGAGAAAGATTGCGTGTTTGTGTGTCAAAGTAAATTACCAATAGAAAAAAAATTCAGAGGCTGTACAAAAATCACATGGCTCACCAGATATTTACAGCTCTTCAGAGTGCCTCTGAATTCTCCTTCTACTTTGTACTGAAGGAAAAACTGCTCCCTTGCTTTTCTTTCTTGGTGTAGGAGGTGGCCAGGGAGGACAGAGAAAGGTTAGGGAACACAACACAAGTATTGCAGACCACTGCAGAGACTGAGTAAGAAAGGGAAAAATCAAATATTCTTCATCAGATAAATACTCATCAGTATTTTATGAGAAGGTAAGACTTTGAACTATTTCAGCTTCCAGAAATCTTTTCACAGTGAGCCCAGAAGAAGCTACTTACAGTCTGGACCAGTACTGATCTAACGCTTGTTGGGAAGGCATTCATCACACCTATGACAGGTACAGAACAATTTCAGTGGTAATACATAGGTATGAGCTTAACATTTATTATGTTCTGCTGTAATTATCTACCACTGTGTTGCCTCGCATCTTAAACTAACTAGCAAACATAGCAGGTAACACACAAGAAGTGTTGGGGTTGGCAGATGTGAAATAGCCTTAACTTCAGTGTTTCTGTGAGGAAAATACACTATTAAGCCTATGACCTTTAGCCAAGCTTGTAATCTTTAAAATATTTAAAGCCAGGGTCTTTTTGATGGGATGCTTTTCATTAACCATATGTGAGTTGCATTAATTATAGTGCTGCCCTTCAAAGCTACAAGTGAAAGGTGTATCAGATTTCTATTGTTTCACCTGGGATTCATGAGATCAGTAACTAAGTCACTGTATTTATCCTTTTTTATAAAATATACATTAGCTTTTTTTTTTTAACTCCTGTAACGTCCTTGCTTCTCCAAAATACTTAAGAGTATGGGAGTACAGAAAAAGGAACAGCAAACAGTTTAATTTAAATTTAAGTGGCATTGTTGAGGTTTTTTTTGAGCCAGCTGTACTCTACAAAGTGGGATAAATAATTTCCACTATTTTTGGCAGCTTATATAAGCCTGGTAACAGAAGAAGACCAGCAAATTGGTCACAGATGTCATTTGATGAGAAGGATGCCATAAAAGTTCCACCAAAAAAAAAAAAATTTCCAAGACTCGTAGAAAAGGCATTCTCAGAGGGAGAAAAAAAAAAAAAAAGTCTTTCTTGTCTGTCTTCTCCTAAGAAGCTTTAGGAAAGAGTAAAATTATTTCAGTTCTTAAATGAAGTATCTTGTCAGAAAGACAACAAATGACAGATTGATAAGCTACTTTCTTTCTGAAATGGGTTATGTGAAGTAAAGCAATTTTAGCTCCCTCAAAACACCTAGCAGAATGTCTGTTGAGACAAGCTACATGTCCAGCTGGAAACCAGTAATGAGTGGTGTCCCTGAGGGATCTGTGTTGTGACCAGTCTTCTTCAACATCTTTGTCAGTGACACGGACAGCGGGATTCAGTGTGCCCTCAGCAAGTTTGCCAATGACACCAAGCTGTGTGGTTCGCTTGATATGCTGGAGGGAAGGAATGCCATCCAGAGGGACCTTGACATGCTTGTGAGGTGGGCAGGTACCAACCTGATGAAGTTTAACCATGACAAGCACAAGGTCCTACACCTGGCTCATAGCAATCCCAAGCACAGCTACAGACTGGGCAGAGAAGAGATTCAGAGCAACCCTGTAGAGAAGGTCTAAGGGGTGTTGGTTGGTCTATTTAAAATGAACATGAGCTGGCTGTGGGGGCTCACAGCCCAGAAAGCCGGTCATATCCTGGGACGCATCAAAAGGAGCATGACCAGCAAGTTGAAGGCAGTGATCCTGCCCCTCTACTCTGCTTTCATGAGACCTCACTTGGAGTATTATGTACAGTTCTGGTGTCCTCAGTGTAAAAACGACACGGAACTGTTGGAACAAGTCCAGAGGAGGAACACAAGGATGATCAGGAGACTGCAGCACCTCCTGTAAGAAGATAGGATGAGAAAGTTGGGGCTGTTCAGCCTGGAGAAGAGGCGGCTGTGTGAAGGCCTCATTGCAGCATTCCAGTATTTGAATGGGGCCTATAAGGATGCTTGTGAGGGAATCTTCATTAGGGATTGTAATGATAGGACAAGGAGTAACAAGTTCGAACTTAAACAGGGGAAGTTTAGATTGCATGAGGAAGAAATTCTTTACTGCAAGGGTGGTGAAGCACTGGAATAGGTTGCTCAGGGAAGTTGTGAATGCTTCATCACTGGCAGTGTTCAAGGCTGGGGTGGCATGGTTTAGTGGGAGGTGTCCCTGCGCATGGCAGGGGGGGTGGAAGTAGATAATCTTAAGTTCCTTTCCAACCCTAATTATTCTATGATTCTATGTTAAAGTTGCATGTTTTATATGTACTTACTATGCAGGTTTGTCAGGATTATCAGAAAGAAACCTAGGCATTCCCATTCTCTGCATCAGCATTCGGGTTTCGATAGAAAGGATGCGTACTTGTGCACAGTCCAAGTAGGTGTGGTGTGGATGTTCCAAGTGTCAAAGATGAGGCACTCAACTTGGCATTTTGGAGCTTATTCCAGTCTTTTTTTTATCCCTCCTGTGTTCAAAGAGGAAAGGATTTTCAGGGGATGACCAAGGTTTCTCCAGGAATAACTGGTTATTGTCAGATACAATTGTATTCAGATTTCCCAGGTGAGACCAAGCAGAAGAGTACAAAAGCAGAATGTGTTTTCATTAAGATCTGCATGAAGCTCACTAATTGATCAGTAAAGGACAGAGAGAGACTGAGAAAGTGACCTATGCAGTGTTCAAAATCTAACTGAAGCAGAAAAGCACTTGAAGGAAGATGATTTGAATTAAACTTGTGAGTACTTAACCCTTTCAGTGATCAGGCACACCAGCATTCAGCATGGCCTTGCATGCAATCTTATTTATAGAAGCACAAGAATACTCCATTTATGGATCACCATCTGATGTCATCAATGACACCTTAAATAATCAATAATTCTGGTCAAACAGGTTTTAAATCACAGTCAAAGTTAGGAGATGAGACCCTTTTCACAAACAGCTGATTACAGGGAGGTACTTAACAGCCTCCTCAACATTTTTTCTTTATCCTTAACCAGCTTCCTTTTGATCTCTTTTTATATACTAGATCACTTGTAAACTGAAGACCTCTGAATCAATGTTTTCAGGATTTTAAGAATCTTCTCTTCTTATTCCCATTTTACACGTTAACTTCCCACAATTAATGCCTCTTTCTTTCTGTTGCTTTTAGCTTTCAAAGGCTACTCCTGTATGACACAAACCCTTATTCTTTGCTTTTTAATCCTACTGAATCTTTTCATGCCTCTCTGAGCACTTTTTTATTTAATGATATATCAGCTGAGTTGAATATAAACAGCCTCCATACCAAGTTTAAGATTTTGGCTTTAAATGAGCTGGCTAGTTGGAGAGGGAAGTAGAAACCTAAAAGAAAAGCAAGAGAAAGCAAAAAAAAACAAAAACCAGAAGACAGAATCTTTTGTTCCTTAGTTTGCAAGAACAAAGAAGAAAGAAGTTATTACAAATTTTATGCCCAAACTGTACTAAGTCTTTATGCCCAAAGTGTAGGATAGAAGCACTTACTACCACACAAATATGCACACATGCAAAAAAAAAAAAAAAAAAAAAATGAGAGGAAAAGTTCAGAGTACAGCTTATACCTACCTTTCCTTATGGTCACTCAAATTTTGCTTTACTAATCTTTATAAAGGAACTACCTCCCCACATTCATCAGTTCCACAGATTTATTCAGAAAGACCTTCACCAGATTAACCTCCCATTCTTCTTGTGACAGTTAACTTCTATTTATGTTATCCTCTCCAACCTAACCATATCTATGGCCTTACATATACAAGAATCTCTTAAGGCAACTCTTGATGAAAACAAAAGCCTAGTATTTTGGCCACTGTTAATCCTAATTACTCTTATAAATTAACACTACGTAGGGAGAATCAACAAAATTAAGATGCTAAACTATGAGTTCCCTTGGACTTTCACATCACAACACCAAACACTGTTGAAAGCCTCTAAACTGTTACTATGAAAAGTCATGATGCTCCCAGTTATTTCTGCATATTTGCCTTCCTTGACAAGGCCTTCAATGTGCTCAAGAGAATAAATTAGAACACTTCACTGGAATTACTGCTCTCTAAGCAGAGCAGGAATACTTCACGAAGGGGATAGAAAGTTGTTTTTTAACAGAAAACTACCGATACAGTAAGTGTTTAAGAAGAGTGTGCCGCAGAAACAACAGCAGTTGAAAGATCTCACAGGAGAGCTTTCACAGTTTTCATCAATTTAAACAGAAAAAAAAAAAAGCCAAATTAGCTGAAAATCTGACCTGCCTCAACAGCAATCACATCAAAGGAAAGATAAGTAAACTAAAAGGCTTCTAATAGGAGAGTTTACTTTTTAAACAACATTCATATTACCTACCTGAAAGTGGCACCTAACCCATATGAATTCCCAGACCAAGTTTCAGACTTGCTCAGGGCAAGCTGATACAAGTGAAAAATGTACCAAAATATCGGCAACAGTTTAACAGTCACACATGAAAACATTCTAAGTGCTCAGCAGTACTCACAGGCAGCATTTAACTTAAAGCACAAGAGTGCAACTTTGATCCTACTGATACCTGTTCCATGTAAACAAAAACCCCTCAAAAAAACCCCATACTTGTCACCAAAATTCAGACAAGAATAGAATTGTGAAAGAAGACACTTAGAAGCAGCCTTGAGAACAGAATATAATGGATCACTACAAAGTGCAAAGACACGGGCAACTGCTTCTCTTACAAAGAGCTGGACCAAAGGACTAACTTGCCAAAAGCATACTTGACACCAAAACAAGGCGCATAGACATTGCCTAAAGCTTAAAAAACTCAGTGTTCAGGTATTAGCTCAAATCGTACATCTTGCAAAGCAGAAAAAAAACTTAGCATGTTTTTGGTGCTTTTTAATCCCACTGCATTATGAAATTAATGCAACACACCACTACAGGAAGATAGGCTATCGATCCCAGAACAGTGCTAAAGATTCCTTCTTTCCAGAATCCTGCTCTGACGTTTGCTGAGGAAATGCTCTGACGTTTGCTGAGGAAATGATCAGTATTTGTTTAAGGTATGCAATCTGTTAGTCTCTGAACAAATGAACAAGAAAGTAGTTAAGAGCACGTATTTATAAAATACTGTACTACCAGGAGACCGAACTGTAATCTCAAAATTTACTGACAAAACTCAGCTAAAGAAAATGTATCTGCAGAGCTTGCAAAAGAAGTACCTGTGCTGGCTTAGCCAGTCCAAGAAGGCTAAAAGAAGACAGAACAAAAATGCTATCAAAGACTGGACTTGGAGAATCTAGTAACCATACAAAAACCCCCATTTGCATAGCATATTGTACCCTGGAAGCACTGTTTAAAAAGAAGAGCTGCAGTCTGTAACGGATGAATGGCCTTCAAAAATTGCTTCTATGAGGCACAAAAGTGGTAGGAAAGAATTTTCTGCTTGGAAGGAAATGGCATGGTTCAGCTTGCTGCAGCAGTCACCAGAAATCTACCTTTTTCTGGAGATTAGCATAAATAACACCCTGATCTGCAGTCTTAGCAGCCATACAACTGTGGGAAATCAAGGTCTAAATAACAGCCTTCATCCCTTGCAAATCTTATAATTGAAAATGGGAGTGCTGTAAAGTGTTTTGAGGTCTTCCATGATGAAAGGTTCTTCATCAGTAATACACTTCCCCAGTATCTAAGAGGATAATAGAAACACATCTTGCTCTTTGGTGTGTACAGCAATTGCATAAATATGCAAAGGATACAATTGAGAAGTATGCTCTCCTAGAGTGACAATTAGCTAATGCATCATAACATGCAAAATTATCTTCATGCAATTCCTTCTTCACATGCTAATGAAATCAGTCCCCATTATTAGCTTTTGATATATTAAAAGCATACTGTTATATGAACATATAATGAATACTAAAGTATCAGAGAGGAAGTGATGTTACGTGCTTAAATTTCTTATACAATATCTGTACTCTGCTGAGTGCATGGCTATCATAAATCTATAAATACCTATTCCAACTTCATTAGATCTGGAGATGCTCTGTGCACATATTGGGGATGGGTGAAGACTCTGCACCTGGTTTTCATCATTTATCAGTTGGTTTACTTTTGAAAATTCAAGAGAATATTGCCATTTCCCCAGTCAGGCCCTAGAAGTACCACAGCAGGTATACAAAATTATACTCTAAAAGGATACACAGTGGCGCTGGCATTATTTTTGCACATTGTCACTCGAAGTGAATGACACTGGCATTACACAATTCCTCACTACCTTCTATTATAGCTGCCACTCAACAGATCAATACCTGATCCCTCTGCAGGGAAAACCACATCATAACCCCTCCACCAAAAAAAAAGAAAAAAAAATAAAAAATGAAAAAGAAAAGCGTTCAACAAGACTTCTCCCTATTCAGGATAAATATTCTGATTTCAGAAGGTTTTTGTGCTCATCTAAGACCTGAATGTAAACATTAGTAGCCTCATATACACAAACACATGATAAAATGGGCTTTACTGATAAAAAGTTTTGGTTTCCTTAGGCTTTTAAGACATGCTACAATCAATTTTGATAAGTTGTGTCTCTTTCAAGTCATACAGCTTCTATAGTCACGCATGCCCCGTTCACATTCCTCATCACACTTTGACTCCATGAGACTTCATAAATAACAGTTACTTAAAATACAGCAGTCTATTTTCAGTTGTCTGTTGCTCTTAAAGAAAGTGTTTCATGTTATGCCTGCCTTTTAGAGTCTACATTTTTTTCCACATGCTCCAATTCTTATATGCATTAATAAATTCTCTTATTTTTTGTTTGCCATGTTGGAGCTCAAAAACATTAGCCAAAATCTGTAAAACTGCCATCATCCCACTAGTTTAAAACAAAACAAAGGAAAGGCTTATGACTGAGTCCCTCTAGCCCTATAAGGCTACACACGGCAATTTTTTATATCCAGCTATCAATTTATAATGTTAATGGCACCAGTTTTTTCCAGTCATACAAATGCATGATTGCACTGATCTTACAATGCAAATGAACTTAACATGGACACAAGAGATTTGTCCAAATGAAACATATAATTAGTAACTAGGGAAAAAAAGAAAGAAAGAAAGAACGGAACAAACAGGAATTATCATGCTAGTAAACAAAGTTCCTAGTTCTGAACATTGCACATCAGAAATACATTTGCAGGAAGTACATAAAAAAGTGATAATGAATGGAGTATGGAACAGAGTCCATACACGCAAGAAGAATAAGTACACCAAGACAACTCCATTCCTGAGGACAAAAAAGAGATTGTAATAGATACATGAAAACATGACTTATGAGAAACTGAAAAGGAAATGATTATTTAACATTTCTAACACCATGACAATAAAAAGGGCCCAAAATTAAATCACTAGGGAACAAATTTTAAGGCAAAACAAAAAGACTTACTTCCTCGCATTCCACTTGTACTGAATCATACAAGTGCCAAAGGATACCATGGAAGCTGTGACTACAAATCAGATCAACCAAACACATTCAGTGAGAACACAATGCCCCCTGTGATGAAATGTAATAGTGCAAACACTACTTTATGCTCACAGAACTCCAAATCAATGCTGAGCACCAAACACTACGAGACTGCATCAAAAGTTGATTATTTAATTTACACATTACTTCTCTAAGCATCCTTTCCTGGAATTTTGCCAGTGGCCTGATTTTAATAACTGATTTATATTCTTACAGGCTATGTCTACAGTATGTCAAACAAATTTTCTGAACGAGAGGTTTGTCCATTCTATACACCTTGAATGGATATTTGACAGTCACCATTCTACTGTGAACAACTATTTTTAATTTACTAGCTGTACTAAACACAAGCAATGCCATCTGTCATGCACCACAGGGAACAAAATAAAGCCTTCATATGTATTTCAATTAAAAAAAAAAAATATCACAAAAGAGACACCCACCCTAATGCTTCCTACAAGCTTTTGGTTAACTTTACATGACAAAACAATGAAAATGTGCCTTTTTTTTTTTGGCAGCATATAGTAGTGTTTTCTTAGAACTTACTAGGAAAATACAGATATCAGGAAATTGCTATGCATTATGCAAGCACCTTGAGAAGTTTAGAAGTAGCAGAGTGCTCATCCTGACTGGCTTTGAAATTGACACCTCATTAAAGTGAGAATGATAGCCAGCTGCCACTTAACATCAAGAATTTTTCTTGGTACACTGTGGACAGACAATTTCAAAGTACAAACACATTCTTAATTCCTACTTTAACCAGGTTAAACAAAACAGAATTACAAAATAATAGATAAGTTGGGGTTGGAATGGACCTTAAGATCACCTAGTTCCAACACCCCTACCATGGACAGGGACACCTCACACTAAACCATGCCACCCAAGACTCTGCCAAGCCTAGCCTTGAACACTGCCAGCGATGGAGCATTCACAACTTCCCTGGGCAACCCATTCCAGTGCCTCACAACCTTTGCAGTAAAAGACACCCTACTTATACCCAATCTAAACTTCTCCAGTTTAAGCTTGAACACATTACCCGTTGTCTTATCACTACAGTCCCTAACGAAGAGTTCCTCACAAGCATCCTTATAGGCCCCCTTCAAATACTGGAAGGCTGCTATGAGGTCTCCACACAGCCTTCTCTTCTCCAGGCTGAACAGCCCCAACTCTCTCAGCTTGTCTTCAAATGGGAAGTGCTCCAGTTCCCTGATCATCCTCATGGCCCTCCTCTGGACTTCTTCCAACAGTTCCATGTCCTTTTTAATGTTGAGGACACCACAAATGTACATAATACTTCAAGTGAGGTCTCACGAGAGCAGAGTAGAGGGGCAGGATCACCGCCTTCAACCTGCTGTTCATGCTCCTTTTGACACAGCCCAGGATGTGGTTGGCTTTCTGGGCTGTGAGTACATACTGACGGCTCATGTTCATTTTCTCATCGACCAACATCCCCAAGACCTTCTCCACAGGGTTGCTCTGAGATCCCCGAGGAACACCACTCCTTACTGGTCTCCAGCTGGACACTGAGCCACTGAGCACAACTCTTTGTGTGCAGCCGTCCAGGCAGTTCTTTAACCACTGAATGGTCCACCTATCAAATTGACATCTCGCCAACTTAGAAACAAGGATGTCACGGGAGACAGTGTCAGATGCTTTGCACAAGTCCAGGTAGATGGTTTTAGCTGCTCTACCCTTGTCCATCAATGCCGTAGCCCCATCATAGAAGGCCACCAGATTGGTCAGGCAGGATTTCGCCTTAGTGAAGCCATGCTGGCTGTCACCAAGTACCTTGTTGTTTTTCATGTGCCTTAGTATGCATTCCAGGAGAATCTGCTCCAAGATTTTGTCAGACACAGAGGTGAGGCTGACTGGTCTGTGGTTCCCTGTGTCACCCATTTTCCCCTTCTTAAAAATGGGTGTTGTATTTCCCTTTCTCAAGTCTTTGGGAACTTCACCTGACTGCCATGATTTTGCTAGTATGATTGCCTTTGGCTCAGCAACTTCATCTGCCTGCTCCTTCAGGGCCCACGGATGGATTTCATCAGGTCCCATGGACTTATGTATGTTCAGGTTCTTAAAATGGTCTCAAACCAGATCCTCTCCTACAGTGGACCTAAGGTCTTCAGTCTCACAGTCCCTGCATCTACCTTCCATGACTTAGGTGGTGTGGCCAGAGCATTTGCCAGTGAAGACTGAGGGAAAGAAGTCATTAAGAACCTCAGCTTTCTCCAAATCTCCAATAAATTATTAATAATCTATCAAAGGCAACTTTAGAAAGTTTCAGAATTATTAGACAGAACTCTAGAAATTCTTCAGAAACAAAGTTGAGAATCCAAGTCACTCATTAGATTATATAGAGAAAACTGGGAACTGATGGAACATCTGGTTACCTAAATTTGGGTTAGTCACTTTAGAATTGATTTTTCCATGAAAAAAAAAAAAAAAATTAGGAGACACTTCTGTTGAAGCTATTATTTTCTTTCCCTTGCTTTGAAGTGTAACAATTCTGCTTTGAATCTTGGCCTGAAGGAGTTCACATTAACTGAGTTCAAGCCTTCTGTGTGCAGAGAATCTGTGCACTCATGCTTTCTGCAGCTCTTCAGGTTTGTCAGCTATACATATAGCAGCAGCAGTCATTTTCACTGAACATTTTGTGATGGATTCACTAACAGATTTCTCATTAAGCATCATAGCTTTGACACTCCTGTGAAGTTTACTTTTACCTATGAAAAAATCAATGAGTAGAGATGAACAGGAACCACTTTAAGGCTGCTTCTGTTAAAGTAATAATATCCTTTACCAATATGATCCACAGTATTTTAAGTGAGGTTTAACATGTACTATAAACAGTATCATGGAAGGACCATTAATAAGCATCTGTGCTATTTTAAAACAACAGGTGGTGAGATCGTTTCACCACAGTTATGTGCTCAACATATGTGCAAGTGGAAATTCTGTAGGTGGTAGAAGGCAAATGAGTGAATAGTTAGCAAATATATATATTATATAATATATATAATTATATAGATATATTAAGATGTATATGATCTCATTAAAGCTGCAGCACAGTTTACAAGCTAGCAAACAACTACCAAGGTAACTTTGAAATACCTTTGGGTCTTTAGGAATAGCTGCAACAGCAAAGATGTGACAAAAAAAGCAGATAAAGTAAGATAAACTAATATGGTATGTTGGAGTTAGACCTATTTGCCTATTACATCTGATGAATTGTAACATTAGTGCAGAAAGGGATGCACAATTGTGCAAAGACCAGCCAGTTGTTTTAAAATACTTCTAAACACAGGGCAGGTTAAATTGCCCATGAGTCCTTAAAACCAAAGAACAGTAACGTAGTCAATTTTAAAATGAATTTTAATAAAGGTTAGAAAAAAAAACACAAATGCTACTGGAGAGAAATACACAGAAATTCTTCCACTGCAGCTCTTCTGCCGAGTTGATGTTTTATACTTGGTTCACCCACGGAAGAAGGGGAGAGATACCCTGGAATCATCTTACCACCACAGAAATACAGCTTATTTTCAGTATGTTAGGGAGGACAAATAATACTACTATAGCTTATTCATTCTACAGTAAGAAGTAAAGGAAGAAAAAAGAATTTATATGATCTGGCTTTCACTGAGACATTTGCACCAACTCACCTATCAGAGTCCGTTTTATGTTACTTCCCCCAATATGCTTATATTTAAAGACATATATCCAGGGATATACACTGGAAGCATAGAGTTCTTGTATAATTGTAATGGTTTGAGGCCCTCAAAGAAATGCAGCCGCTCTCACTCACTCCTCTTTCTTTCTTCCTCAGTCCAAGGGGTTGGGGAGGAGAATCAAAAGAATGCAACTCCCACAGGTTGAGATAAGAGCAGTTTAGTAACTAAAGTATAACATAAAT
>JASSUY010013250.1:10882-26578 GCA_032466535.1 Forpus xanthops | reverse complement strand
AGTTGCATTCTTTTGATTCTCCTTCCCATTTCCCCGGGACTGGGGAAGAAAGAGGGGGGAGTGAGCAGAACTGTTTGGGGGGTCTCAAACCACCACACATAGCCTAGAAGAACTTGCAGACATTTCCTTTTTTTCTGTGGATAACTTTCAATACACTCTATCAATGAAGAAATTGCCAGAAAATGGTATTTGTCATCCAAGCTCTGTTGGCTGTCTTTTAGTTTCAAATTTGAATTTAGTACATAGTGCTACCACACTGAAATAAATTCTGTAACTTTGCCTGTTAGCCCCACACCACCACTGGAAAGTTCATTTGACACACTGTCCTTGTAAAGGAAGCTCATATAATTGTCTCTTTAGTTAATCTCTTGAGTATCTGATTCTCTGAAAAATAAACAAACAAACAAAACAAAAAAATGAATAATAATGCAGTAGTGCAAAAGCACTGATAAAAAGAAGCCAAGCCAGAGCCTAAAGTGAAGCTAATTGGCCCAGACAGTGTTTTAGAAGAGATTGATCAAGCTACGTTTAAGTCTTACAATATTTTTGCAGAACTCATGTTGACACTTGCTCATACCTGATCATAATGATCGTTCATTTGCACAGAATATCAAATGTCTGACCACTCCATTTTTCCTTCAGTGACCCTTCTGTATTGCTAGTGGCATTGGCACTTCAGTATCAGATCTGTAACTATCTGTGGAAGATTTCCTGGATAAAGATCTCCTTTCTCTGAATTCTTGTACTGCCTTATCCTGAGGAGTATCTTCATTCCCTAGTGGTACCTCTGTTACTGCAACCCTTCCTATTCTTACTCCAACCTCTATGAGATAACAGGTCATATCCCACTGCATTCTGTACTGTAATAATTCATTTCTTTCTCTATATTGCAAAAATTGCCACAGAGTACATCTGTCATCAGAAGACAGCTAAGAAAGCTTATTCACAACTATCAGTGTTCTCTTAAGAATTCACCAGTTATCAGCTTGCAGTGATAAGTTTATTCTAATAGTAATCTACTAACTGGTAAAATGTGCCCTGCCACTGGAAAGCTTTCTTTTGTGTTCCAGGAGCACCAGAAATCTCATTTGTTTTGTGCCAATTACTCAAGTGGAAATGCTCAGTCAAGGTGAAGGAACCTACAGTTATCAAAGAAAATGCAACTGCTTAAATGGTGACGCCATCTGTTTTATTGTAAAGAACATTCACATTCTAATTCTCCCATGTTACCTTATGAGCACAGTCATTTAAAAGATTCTTTTTAGAATGTTTCACTTGTCTTTAGCTACAGCATCTAGTCCCTCTGTAAATTAAGACATTTACACCTTTGCTACTTATTTACTAATAGCAGATTAAAGATCTACTGCTCATGTATTTGTACAGAATTTGTCATTTTATATTATGACATAACATGACATATTGCCTCTGTGGTACATTTTGATAATGTCAAATAAAAATGAAGAAGACTGGAATTTGTAGTTAGACTTTTTTTTTTTCTCTCTCAACCTAAAGGCATGGAACCATTCAAACATGCAAATTATTTGTGAGAAAAGGCATTAAGCTTGTTTTAGCTGTCATCTACAAGCAATAAGGTAGAACTACAAAAGGTATATTTCTTCAATGTGCAGCACAGGGCTTACCTGTTGGTTACAGTGTTTGCATGATGATATTGTATATCTTGTCATCTTGATCATCAAAAGCTAAGCTGAAACCAATCAGGAAAAAAAAATATCAAATGAATTATTCACTAAAACTGTATGCTGAACAGAATATATTTTAGATTAATATATCTGCAAAGAGAACACACTATCTTTGTAATAAACCAAAACATGCATAATACAAAGACAACTCTTTAGTAAAACCTAATTGAGGGTAAAGTGTATTCTTGGCAATAAGACTATGTGCAAAACCTTTCTGTTATTAATCTAAAAGTTTAAGCTAAAGTAATACCATATAATTGCTTATTATCATGAGCTTCATACAAAATCTTAAGGGAAAATATACTTTGCACAAACATATGCTCCTTCGTAGATTACTAAATCTTTCTTATGGGAAAATGGTTAAAATATTAATGAATGATAAAAACAGATAAGGTCATTAAATTTAACACAGACATAACCATTTGTTTCTGTATCAGAAATGTTAATAGCCACAATATATAGAATCAGTGGTTTAGAAACGTTTTTTACCTCATGTGCTTTAGCAATTATTTAATCTGGCAAAAATGTATTGTGACTCATCAGATTGATTTCTCTCTTTAAAAGATTCTTTTTTTAAAAAGCTCACACATATACAAGGAAAAGAAACATGTCATAAAGATAAAATCGTTGAATGTCATGCAGATTTCCTTTTAAAATAAGTTAATAAAATGTATGACAGGAGGTTTAAAACTTTGCATAACAAAATATAATGTAAATATCCACAGGCATAAAGAGGTAGAAAGTAACATTCCTTGAAGTTGCAAGAATAGAAAACATAGGGGTAACACTTACATTACTAAGAAAAATGCCTTATACTACCTGACTGTCTTGTCTAATTTTTCTTTTTTTTTTTCTTTTTTCAGTTAATAACACTGAAAAAATAGATGTATATGAAAGCAATCTTTTGAAGCGAATTGTATCAGACTTCATCATTCACACTCATTACTGTACCATCTTCTTAGTAAATGTCAACCTATAAACAATTGATAAATAAGATCAGATCTGAGTTTTTTTTTGGGTTTTTTTTTTTTTTTTTATTCATTAGGCAAATGTCTACCTAGTAAGACAAAGCAGCAATACCAAAAAAGACATTCTATATCAACATTCAATCCTTTTTTAAATTTATTACTTAGCAATAGCAGGTTCCACATGCTATTTAAAATATGAATTCCTTTTCATGCATTTAAAAGGTGATGTCAGCACGAATACATTTCCAATCAGTTAGAGGCTGGGTTGACAGAGTCTAGTTTTGACATTTCTTTTAAGGCTGAATAATTTGTTTTCACCAGAATAAGAATAGAGCAGAGCTGCACAAGAATCAGTAGGATTTACAAGAAAAGTAGGCTTTCACTTTCTTAGAAGTCTATATACTTTAGATGGTTGCCTTACTGACTTCTGGTTAGAATTCTATCTTGGGATGTGAAACAGATGAAAGACCTCACTGTACCTAAATCTAGGTGCCTTCCATTGGCCTCTCTGGAACAATGGAAGTCACCTAGATTTGGTTTTGATGGCAAAAATTTCTCAGGCAGTTGTTATTGTTGTTATTATTATTATTGGAGAGGGACGTTGCTCTTGAACATACTTGGTTCCACTCTATCTCCAGTTTTGAGAAGGTATTCTATCTTGCATATATTACAGCTCTCAGAAGATTTTTCATAGAAAAAGATACAAGATTAAAAAAAAATACAAGATTAAAAAAAGTAATATCTGCTTTTTTCCTTACTGAAATGCATATTAAAATACTCCTGAAAATATTCACAATTCAGATGCCTTGGTATTAAAACAAGCACACTAGCGATAGATTAAAAAATAATTTTGCGTTATTATTTCTGTAGGAAGTCTACTGGAGCTCCTGGCAATAAATGGTCCTGTATGAGCGTGAGTTCCAAAATGCTGACCCTCTTTTGTTTTAATCTATCTAGTTGCCAAATCCTGTTTCTTTGCAGTCTCAAACTGGCATGTAAATCATTAAATCCAACAACTTTTTTCCGTATCACAGCCTTAAGTTTCAGCAAAATTCTAACCTTAAATTTGCTGATAAGCCTTCAATTAGTTTAGGAATGTGCCTTCATCAGTGAGGTCACTACTTTTTGTACTCTGAGGTCACCACTTCTTTGTACTCTGAGGTCACCCTCTGCCTCCTGGTTTGTCTTTGCAGAGCAGCTCTCTTTTTGTTGCTGCTGCTTGACAAGTTTTAGTCCCTGTTCTAATGACTATTCAGTAAATTGCATGAAGTATTAATTATTTAACTTTCAAAAAAAGTGTTTAGGTTGATGTTCTAGATATATAACTTTCTGAAAGACGTATTTTGTGATATTTTTAGATATAGTAGCATTCAGAGATGATTACCAAACTCAGGCTCTCACTGTGTTACAACTATAGATACAGTTATAAGATGAGAAATATCTCAATCAGAAGAATTTAACTTTTGCAAAGGCAATGTAGGTAAAGTATAGATAAACAATATTATCTTATTTGCAGTTAAAGCAATAAAGCATAGTCATTAAATTACATAAGCGGTGTCTGCCATGAACTGAGTCCAAGGATCTTAAAGATCAAAGCACTTTGACTGTATGACCGTCCTACTTTTGAATAGGGTATGTGGATACCAGAATTGTAGAACCATTTTTTTTCTGGCCATTTGTATTTATGGTAAAAATAAATTTTTTTTATTTTTTCCCCTAATTATCTCATATTTGCTGCAAATATATTGCTGCTATCCAATACCAATAGCAGGATTTAGTTGCTGTACTAAAATCTTTCTGTAAATATTACTAATTGTTCAAAGCTATTGCTTTTTCTTTTCAGCCTTGCAAATGCTTTAACTTCACTTCCTTAAGACATACAGAATGAAATCTCAGTCAGTAAAAGGACTCCAGAGGCCATAACTACAGAATGACATATCTTCATGTACAGAATTGTTCTACAAATGGCCAGAAAAATATAGACAAACATTCTTTATATCAATGCTCAATAATTTTCAGAATTTTAGAATTTTACTTTCTTCAGTCAACATTACCTAGTAAAGATTTTAATGATTCTGTGGTCTTTTATCTTACTACTTTTATAAAAATCATAAACCAGTTCTAAAGCTATACAGTAAGGGTTTGTTTGCATTTTTTTTTTTTTTTTTTTTTTTTTTTTTTTTTTTTTTTAGTGGTTTTTTTTTGATTTTTTTTTTTTCCAACACTCTGTGTCAGTTAATGATACTGAAGTCTGAGAAGCATATTGTGAAAATAACACAACAGGTCCAATCATTTCTTTTAGATAACAGTGGTCTAGTCTCACTTCCTTTCATATCCATTTCTACCTCCTTGTATTATTGTGCATGGTAGACTGAACACAGTAACCAAGGTTGACATTGTCTGCACCATTTAAGACTTCATGTACAACAAATACATTTTAGAATTCTATATATGTCACAGCCCTTTTAAATCAATGGCTTATAGGTGGAATTTCTGCATGTGTATGTACATGTAAAATTTTAAACAAGCTTTTGTTCCTATCTAGAGAATACAGGTAAGGAAGACTGAAGATCTCTGAGATTTCTGGTACTGTAATTTGAAGGATGCATTTCTTCTGTCAGTAGATATCACCAAGTGCTGTAACAGATATTTCATCCATAATGCCAAATCAATTTCTCAGAAAATAGATAATTAGCTAAACTCTACTTTTGGATGATTATTTCTATTTTCCAAAGAATCTAATGCTCTGATTGACAAAATATCATGATCATATTTTATTTGTTTCAACATATTAATGAACAATCCCTATTATATTATGTTTATTTTGGTCACGGCATCTATTGCTCCTCCATTTGTTATTTACAATTGCCTTCTTATTCCATTCTTAAAATTTCTTGTGTACCTGCTGTTTCTGTATGCAATAACACTATTTAAAAATTTCAACACAGTAAGTGTACTGTAGACAGTTGAATTTATTGTCTTCTATTCTTTCAAGAATTTACCACTGTTGCCTTAGTCATTGGCTAAAATTCAATCTGGATTAGGCAAAAGCTATTCCATACTGAGCTGTTAAAACATTGGTTTAGGAAAGCAATTATTTACTAAATCCTAAATCTTTCAACTTCGTCTCTACTCTACAGCATGCCTCACAGATTTCCTAATTAATATCAGGTAGGTTGAAACAGTTTGATATCAAATCATCTTCTTAACCTAACTTGCCCATCTTGTTTCTTCATAAAAGTTTTCCGTTTCTTTCTCTGGTTCTTAGAGGTTCATTGTAAGTTGTACCTGTCTTATTACCACTACAATACTCTTATGTACAAGCTAGGTTATTTTCTGAATTCATTTCTTCATGTGCTTCATTTTTCTTCACTTGTAATTGCACAATAAAGCCTGAGCAATAATAATCTTTCCAGGGAAACTCTGCTAGTAGAGAATGCTCTAAAGGGTATTAGGTAATTAGGTTGGATATAGATAGTTTTACCTAAACAATCATGACTCTAAAACAGACCTAAGATATCACAGAACCATAGAATCATAGAATAGTTAGGGTTGGATAGGACCTCAAGATCATCTAGTTCCAAATCTCCTGCCATGGGAAGGGACATCTCACACTAAACTGTGCCACCCAGGGCTCTCTCCAAACTGGCCTTGAACACCTCCAGGGATGGAGCATTCACAACTTCCTCAGGCAACCCATTCCAGTGCTCACCACCCTTACAGTAAAGAATTTCCTCCCTTTATATAATCTAAACTTCCCTTGTTCAAGTTTGAACCCATTACCCCTTTTCCTATTACTACAATCCTTAATGAATAGTCCTCCTCCAGAGTCCTTGTAAGCCCCCTTTTGATACTGGAAGGCTGCTATGAGGAGTTCACGTAGCCTTCCCTTCTCCAGGCTGAACAGCCCCAACTCTCTCATCCTGTCTTCATAGGGGAGGTGCTCCAGTCCCCTGATCATCCTCGTAGACATCCTCTGCACTTGTTCCAACATTTCCATGTCCATTTTATGTTGAGGACACCAGAACTGTACACAATAGTCCAAGTGAGGTCTCACGAGATCAGAGTAGAAGGGCAGGATCACTTCCTTAGACCTGCTGGTCATGCTCCTTTTGATGCAGCCTGGGATATATTTGGCTTTCTGGGCTGCGAGTGCAAACTACTCGCTCATGTTAAGTTTCTTGTTGACCAACACCCCCAAGTCCTTCTCTGAAGGGCTACTCTAAATCTCTTCCCTGCTCGACCAGTAGTCGTGCCTGGAATTGCTCTGACCCAGGTGTAGACCTTGCACTTGGCATGATTAAAATTCATAAAGTTGGCCTCAGCCCACCTTACAAGCGTGTCAAGATCCCTCTGGAGGGCATTCCTTCCCTCCAACATATCAACTGAAGCACACAGCTTGGTGTCATCAGCAAACTTGCTGAGGGCGCACTCAATCCCACAGTCCAGGTGACCAACAAAGTTGTTGAACAAGACCAGTCCCAACACTGATACCTGAGGGACACCACTTGTTACCGGACTCCGGCTGGACATTGAGCCATTGACCACAACTCTTTGCGTGTGGCCATTCAGCCAGTTATTTATCCACTGAGTCATCCACCAATCAAATTGATGTCTATCCAATAGAGAGACTAGGATGTCATGTGAGACAGTGTCGAACACTTTGCACAAGTCCAGGTAGATGACATCAACTGCCCTGCCCCTGTCCATTCATTCATTAGCCTATCATAGAAGGCCACCGAATTGGTCAGGCAGGATTTCACCTTAGTGAAGCCATGCTGGCCATCACCAAGCACCTTGTTGGTTTTTATGTGCCTTAGCATGCCTTCCAGGAGAATCTGCTCCAAGATTTTGCCAGGTACAGAGCTGAGACTGACTGGTCAGTAATTCCCCTGCTCATCCATTTTCTTCATCTTGAAAATGGGGATTATATTTCCCTTTTTCCTGTCATAAGGAAGTTCACTTGGCTGCCATGATTTTTCAAATATGATGGACAGTGGCTTTGCAACTTCATTTGTCAGGACCTGTAGATGGATTTCTTCAGGTCCCATGGGCTTGTCCACATTTAAGTCCTTAAGATGGTCTTGAACCAGATCCTCTCCTACAGTGGGCCTAGGGTCTTTATTCTCACAGTGCCTGCATCTCCCTTCCAAGACTTGGATTGTGTGGTCAGAGCACTTTCCAGTGAAGATAGAGGCAAAAAAGTCATCAAGAACCTCAGCTTTCTTCAAATCAAAGGTAGTTCATTCTCTTGGTAGCTTCCAGAGAGGACCCATATTGTCTGTAGTCTATATATGCATATCATTTTTTTCTAAATTTTATGGGGAAGATGTTTAGCTTTTAGATTGGGTTTAAATACATGCTTGTATCTCTTATAGAAACTGATATGTGTTTGCTGAATCTTTATCCTGTCACTTGCTGGTCAGAATATATGTCTTGGAGGAATCAAATTGTTTTGGGGAAGAAGACATAATTTTGCATGAGTACTCTATAACTCATGAACTAAATAAAGGTCTAAATTCACAGAAACTCACGAATGCAAGTCCCTTGAACACTCTCAAAACAAAAAAGGCTTTCACATGTAATTCTTTATTTTTTGTAGGTGAATTATTTGGTTTTCATTTTTTTTGTTTCTTTTTTTTTTTTTTTTTTTTTTTTTCCTATGTGGACAATACTTGCAAATAAAAAAGCCTGTTTTACAAAAAAAATCTAGTTAAATATTGTTTTGGGAAAAAAAAAAAGAAAGAATGATCAGTTTTGTCTTCCACCATTATTTGATGCAAGACAGGCACACAGAAAAATGATTCAGTTCAAGTATTCTTTGGCACCATTCCATCAGAAAACTACTACTATATCTATGCCTTTGATTAGTACTCATCTAAGCACTCATCTCCCTTTCCTTTCCAGCTCTGAGAGCAGAGTTTAGTTCCTATGAGAATGACAGCTTGTAACCTTTCCTGATACAGCAAATGAAGCAGAAATCAAAATGGATTAAAGGAAATAAGAGCACACTATAGAGAAAGTAGACTATGCCTATAATCCTCCAGTTATCTTCTTTTATTCTGACCTCTTTTTATTTTCAAGGGTCTTAAAATGATAAAGAAAAAGGGCCAAATCCTGCCTCTATGCTATATGCATACATATATATATTATATATTTATATATATATACATCTCTCACTGTAGTTCATCTGAAAGCAGAATTCAGGCCAAAATTCCTTGGAGTAGAATTTATTCGCATTTAATGTAGGACATCTCCCTTTTTCATCAGGTCTTATTTATCAAATGCCATCAGAATCAGTTGTTTTATAAATTATCTTCTATTTTTTTTCATGAATGCCCTGATTCTGGCACTTTTCCCCCATCTAATTCTGTTATTTTTTTTGTCCATTTCTAATGTCCATGTACATGGTTTCTTTTCGTCTGTTCCTTGACTTCCTAGGCTGCTTTTTTGTCCTTGTTTTTTTTCCAGCTGTCCTAGTAGTCGCTAGTTCTAATGTCAGAATTCCTCTTTATGGAATCTCAGGTGTCTACATTTTCCTATAACTTGCTTGTTAATTTTAATTATCAATGTTTTTAGCTGCCTTAGGGCTTAGAAAATTACTAAGCAGTCATAGGGCTATCATAGGTTGCAACTGAATAGTGTTGAAGTATTTTGTATATTAAAAAAAAAACAGACAAAGGAAAACAAATTTTTAATTGTATAAGTATAAAAATATATACTAAAATGAAACTTGAAAGACATATATTCGTATTGTGAATTTTGTATCTCCTAAGCCCTTACAGAGTCACTAATTTCTCTGTGAAAACAAGAAATAAGGCAATAGCTTGTTCATTCAACAAAAGTAAACTTTATGTAATGTCCCGTAATTACTTCTTAGGCATTATTTTTTTAAATATGTATATATATGTACTATTTATATATATATGTATGTATATACCTGTACATATATACATATATGTATACACACACACACATATATGTCTATTTCTATTGCAAACAAGCTTTACTTCCCATGTAGAGAAGGCAGATAAAGAAGACTCTGAAATTTTCTGATGTTTCTGGTACTGTAATTCGAAAGATGCATTTCTTTTGTCAGAATATACTATCAGTTGCTGTAACTGATATTTCATCTATTATGCCAATTCAGTTTCTCAGACAATAGACAATTTAGCTAGATTCTACTTTTGGATGATTACTTCTATCTTCCAAGGAATCTCACGCTATAATGGACAAAATGTCATGAATAATGAGGAATTATGTTAGTGAAAGCTGCATTGCTAAACCTAAAGTGTGTATTATTCATTGTCTTTGAAGAAGGAAAGATATTCCTATGCATTAGTGTTCTCAGTTCCATTTCATCACTTCCTTGATAGAGAATGTTAGCATTACCTGGAAAATTAAAAACTGAATATAAGGCTATATAAAGCTCATCTTATATCTGAAGAAGAAACTGAAATAAAAGGAGTGATGTAATTTTGAAAATCCTCAGTATGCTCAGACAAAGTTTGTTATTTAATCATGCATGAGATTTTTTCCCTCTGAAATGGCATGTTATAAAATTATAGTTACATGAGGTGACTCATATTCATGCAATTACCTTAGCGTATTGCATTATATTTCCAAGGGTATATTTTTGCTAAGTGCTACCTATTGAGTTTATTCATATTATCTCATAGAAATAGCTGAGGCTTCTTTATTGTCTATGTGAGATCCTGAAAGCACAGAAACAGGCACCTTGAGCATGCGCAGCGTGGTATCTGCACTGCATAGCATCCCTGAATCACTGTATATTTTACACTCAGAAAAGAAAGGGTGGAATACTTCTTAACTACCAAGCAACAAAAATGTACTTGTGTTCAAACAATTTTCCACAGAATTTGATACCAGTGAGCAAGCAGCAAATGAAGTAAAGACAGTGGCAATTATTAAGATTTCAGCTTCTTCAGTTCTTGTCATCACATGGCACATGACTTTTACTTCTAACTGTTTGCAAACTTGAAGACTTTGGGGAAGCCAGTGAGCAAGAGAGATTTATTACTGGAAATATGTGCCATTGGAAACTCTCTTGACTTTAACTTCATTCCTTGACAATTTTTGTTCATTTTTATGTATTTCAGCACCTGAGGAGCTATAGGTGTTCTGTCAGGTAGTTTATGTGTGATACACAGTTACTGAGATTCCATCTAATAATGTCATAGGTATATTTAGCATAGTTTCCATGTCCATAAGGGTTTCAAAGAAAACAAGAAAAATACTTTTATAACAACTTTTTAATAACTGACCCACTTTGGCTAAGAGCCTTGCTAGTCTACATAGGTGCACCCAGAGGATGATTCATACCAGGGTAAATTCTTAAATTAAATTAAATATTCCAAAACTGTGGGTGGTTCATTGCTGGATAGTATCCCAGGATAATCCATATATGACCCTAGACAATTTCAGACTGCCTTTTGCCAGGACACTGCACTGGCCAGCTGCTCCCTGTGAGCTGGGTTGACAAGAACAGGGCAAGGAGGGAGCCTCAGGGGCAGCCCCATATGCCAGGCAGTGGCCACCTCCCTGGGGGTAGTTATTGGCCAAGGCTGGTGGGCAAAGTGTTGATGGAGGAAAAATGAAAATCAGCAGACATTCCAGCAGACTTTCTTTTACACCTCAAAACAGAAGTGCTGTCATTGCTCACAATTGCCAAACAGACAGGTGGCCAAGAAAGTTATTTACTACAACCAACAGGATGAATGTAAATCATAAGGAGAGCATATACATGCTAATGTCTCAAAGTAAAGATATTATATTGCCTAAGTTTCACTCCAGTATCTCTCCATCTTGCTGTAAATGTGCAGATTACCACACAAACCTGCCCTCTCCCTTCTGTCTCCTCACACCTCTTCCTTACATATCCAGCCCCCAAATACATTTTAACATACTATACCAAAATTAAGACCCTAAGCATGTGGCGTACACAAGCTAGACCTCTGAAGTACAAGCACAGCCTAGAGACTACTCCAAAATAGTAAAGTATTTGGTCAATATCTGAGATTTGATTTTCAAAAAACATTTTGTATTCAGAAATGTTTGGATTTTAGTGGGGTTTTTTGTTTGCGGTTTTTTGTTTTGTTTTGTTTATTTTTGTTTTATTTTAGAATTATTCTTCAATTTAGTGATTAACAAATAAAATTTTAACTTCAGGGGAAAGAATAATTAAAAACTACTCAGATGTCACAGCTGAGATACTGAATAATATGAGTGCTTTGTAGTCTAATGCTTCTAACTTAACTTTTGTAAAGACTTCAAGCTTTGCATTCGTTTTCATTTTTTATTATTATAAAATAGAGAACACCCTTTACTGAATACTTTCTTCGCCAAGCAATGTTTTCATATGGTGCCTAGTACAAGCATGTTGTCTCTTTTGGTGATTATATACTTCAAGAAAAAATATAAAAAGGTTTTTATACTTGGTTTTGGTTTTGTTTGTTTGTTGTTTCATTATTCTATATTTCTCTTTCTTTGGATTCCAGATAAATAAACAAAAATAAATTGTATGCTACAAAGTAGCCTTAGACTTGTTTTTTACTAGAGAACAAAAACAATATTCAGAACAGAAATAGAAGCTTCTTTCTTCCCTCCTTTTTTTTTTCTTTTTTTTTCCTTTTTTTTTCCTTGAGATGTTTTTAATGATGTATCCTTCTCTTTCTTTGTATTTTCCTTCCTAATTTGAAAGCAACTGTACACATTGACGCCCATTCCATGTTGTCACAAGTCCCATGAACTGGCAGATCATGGTTTTAGAAGTAACCAGCAACGCCAATTATGAAACTATAGTGTCCAGTGAAGCACACAGGTTGCAGCTCAGCAAGTTGAGTCACTGAACACTGAACAAGTTTAACAGCAGACAAAGCCTCTTTTTGGTAGCCACTAAACTTTTTTATTTTTGTTCTTGCTCATAAATTTTCAAAGTAGTAAACAAAATTTCATTAGCACATTTCTCATTGACTTTAATGGCAGTCAGATAAGTAAAACTCATTGGGTAGATTTACAAGCATAGTTCCTGTTGGAAGTTTGCATATGGCAAATAGTTCAACAAAATTCAGGCAACACACAAAACAATTCTATGGGCAGAGAAGACATTCAGAGCAGCCCTGAGGAGGACTTAGGGGTGTTGGTCTGTGAAAAAATAAACATGAGCTGGCAGTGCAAGCTCATAGCCCAGAAAGCCAATCGTATCCTGTGCTGCATCAAAAGAAGTGTGACCAGCAGATCGAGGGAGATGGTCCTGCCCCTCTACTCTGGTCTTGTGAGACTTCACTCTGAGTACTGTGTGCAGTTCGGGTGTTCTCAACATAAAAAAGTCATGGAACTGTTGGAACAAGTCCAGAGGGCCATGAGGATGATCAGGAGACTGGAGCACCTCCCCTAAGAAGATAGGATGAGAAAGTTGAGGCTGCTCAGCCTGGAGAAGAGAAGGCTGTGTGGAGACCTCATAGCAGCCTTCCAATATCTCAAGGGGGGTCTATAGGGATGCTGGGCAGGGACTCTTCATTAGAGACTGTCGTGACAGGACAAGGGGTAACAGGTTCAAACTTCAGCAGGGGAAGTTTAGATTGGATATAAGGAAGAAATTCTTTCCTGTAAGAGTGGTGAGGCACTGGAATGGGTTGCCCAGAAAGTTGTGAATGCTCCATAGCTGGTGGTGTTCAAGACTGGGTTGAAGAGAGCCTTGGGTGGCATGGGTTAGTGGGAGATATCCCTGCCCATGGCAGGAGGGCTGGAGCTAGATGTTCTTTAGGTCTTTTCCAACCCTAACTATTCTATGATTCTAATTAGAAATAAGACAGAAAAAAATTACGTAAAATTGAGACAACAAACAAAGCATATGATAGCATAGATTAAAAATATTTCAAATTTAATTTTCATTCATTTCACTGACTTCAGCAGAGCTATGACAAATTATAGGATCTGACCCATAGATGCATGCATGCAGAGATCCTTCTTATTCAGTAAAACTGTAGCTTTGAAAATGTATAATAGAGTTCTTACATATGTACATTTTTTAGCAGTTTAAGCTCATTCATTTTATTAATAATTATGTACATGTGTATAATTGACTTCTTTATTAATACCTGGTCCTTCATTTTTAGCAAACTCAGGATTCTACTTTACAAAAAAGACAATTGTAACAAGCATAACAAATAAATACCTGAATATGCAGAACTGTTTGTAGTGCATCCAGCACTGTTAGTTTTACATATAAAAATATGTAAAAATTTCTAAACATATGTCTACAAAATTTATACCCACCCAAATAGCTGATTGTGCATTTTATGTTTTATGCTTATTTTTGGGTTTGTCTAGGTTCTCTTGCTTTTATATTTTTGTTTTCTTCTTTTTGGGTAGTAAACTAAAAGACATTAAAGTACAATTATTCTTTTATGGTTTTCCAAACATAAACATTTGTAGACCCCAAGAGTGGAAAGATGCACGTTCATAGCAAGTTTATAGCATATCTCAAAGACATTTTTAAAGATACATTAAAACTCTATGCTTCGGAAGGTGTTACTATTCATATTTGCAGTTATCTGATTTGACAAATCCTTACAGCCTAAAAGCTGAGGTTTGCCAGCCCTGGCTCAATGTGTATACAATGTCTTTTTGGGTAGTTTGAGCTCAGACTAGGTTCATGCTACCTACAATTTCTCCCAGGAAGTCAGGAAACTTCAAGGTCTGCCTAGGAAGGATTTAGATGGTCTCTGTCTCCCAATGCTAGCTATGTTACGCTGTCACAAGGACAATTGGCATGGGTAAGCTGCCAAATCAGAATGAGCAGTGGGACACATCTACAGTTTGTGAGAGAAATCTGTAATAATATAATTAAAGCAATCGGAGTCAGCTGGTCAAATATAAATGACTACTTTAGGGTGAGATTAGTTGCTTTCTGAAGTCCATTGGCTGTATTGATGAGCTAAAACCAGCTAGGACGGGACAAACTCAGACAAATGTTTAGACCAGGCAGTCAGGTCAGTACAAAGTCTCTGAACTTCTATTACTAGAGGCAAAATTATATTTAGTGGGATGTACTACTATTTATGTCCTCAATTGAAAAAATCTGTGACCTGAGCAGTGACCAAGTCAGCAAGAGCATTTGAATTATGCATTACTCTTCAAGCAGCATACTACTAATCCAAGTTGCTTTGAAAATGTGATGTATGTTGGAGACTTCAAATGTTGCGCGGCAGTTTAAAATCTAGTCACTTTAATGACCTCATAGTGGGCATACAACCTGATATGCCCACCATCAGAATCCAATGCTAACAGTCTTTGCTGTAACTTTTAAAATTTTATCTTTTATGGAACTCTTTTCGTAACTCAATGTTTTCTTTTTAGTTTTCTTTCTCCATTTTTTTTTTTTTATGTATTTGACTTTTTTTCCAAGCATGTGACATCATTACAGTGTAATTCATAACAGCAGTATTATTTTTCATACGTGTCTATTTGGCTGCTCTCTAACAGTATTCACATTTCATAATAATGCCTAATACAGCTATTATTAGTATAAACCATATTAATATACATCAACTACTCCCATTCTTAAAAATATTGCTTTTTTTTTTAGGCATCTACTTTCACTTTGCTTCCACAGTATTACCCAGTAACATACATTGCTAGCTCCTTTTGAAGATTATTATTGACTCTTTTTGTTACAATTGCAGTACTCACCTTTCCAGACCAAAAGATGAATTAAATATATAAAGACATTCAGCATATCACTTAATCCAACCCAAGAAGAAATCCTAAGGAGAGCAGTATTAAGCTCTTCTGCCATAGTAATTTGAGCTTAAATAGACCAGATTCTAATTATATTCTTTCTAGTCCATTTGTAAATTTTTATCATGTTATCAGTGAGAGAAAGACTTAGAAATACTTTAGGCATAGGGGTGGCATGTACATTTTATTGATATATTTGGGACAGAAATTAGTACTTCTTAAAGGTTTTATGCATTGTCTGCAGATAGGAAATAAATGAGCTGACG
>JASSUY010013249.1:0-47974 GCA_032466535.1 Forpus xanthops | reverse complement strand
ATGAGAGAGTTGGGGCTGTTCAGTCTGGAGAAGGCTGCGTGGAGACCTCATAGCAGCCTTCCAGTATCTGAAGGGGGCCTATAGGGATGCTGGGAAGGGACTGTTCATGAGGGACTGTACTGACAGGACAAGGGGTAGTGGTTCAAAATTACACAGGGGAAGTTTAGATTGGATCTGAGGAAGAAATTCTTTTCTGTAAGGGTGGTGAGGCACTGGAATGGGCAACCCCAGGGAAGTTGTGAATGCTCCGTCGCTGGCAGTGTTCAAGGCCAGGTTGGGCAGAGCCTTGAGTGGCATGGTTTAGTGTGAGATGTCCTTGTCCATGGCAGGAGGGTTGGAACTAGATGATCTTAAGGTCCTTTCCAACCCTAACTATTCTATGATTCTATGATATACCTGTAGGTCATTGTTAGTATAAAGTAAAAATTTTTCAACTAGAATAAGTGTCTCCTCTAAAATTCTATTCCCAAACCAAGACAACCATTGATCTTACTGAATTGAAGAGTAAGCAGACTCTTTAGGAATGCAAGGAAGACAACTATGGTCATTAAGTACTGCCAACTCACTGTCTGGCTGCAGATTATACACTATGGGTTTCATTTACCAGGGGCAGGCTTTTAACAAAACTACCACAGTGAAGGTAAATTACTGTAGACATGCATCTGTCCAAACAACTCTATTTTTGTAGTAGTATTATTATTATTTGTAACAAGTTTATGGGTGCCTATAGCTTCCTTCAGAAGCGCTTCCTGCTTCTCAAAAATACGCACCACAGCTCAGCAGTAGCTTCTTCATTATAGCATTAGTTCCACATACATCAATGCAGACTGATTGTTACATGCACCAAAACGCATGGTGGTAACCTTCACAAAAATCAGAAGCATCTATCTGCAAGGTATTTATTTCACCTCTTCAGAACAGGACAGACAAAAGGAATCATTCTAGTAACACTTCAATAACCAAAGCCAGAGCCCTAAACATGCTTACACTGCATTGAGTGGGAGTTGGGGGTGAGAAATACAACCTCTGGCAATATGAGTACACCTCTCAAGAGACAAATCTGTCTTTTCACCATGGAGCCACTATTGGGAGCTCACCCCTGGATACACACAGGTGCTGTCATCACTGATATTGTTTAAGTACTTCTAAAGGGTGATTTTCAAAGGCACCAACAGACTTTGTGTCTGTCCTTTAGGGCTCAAAAATCTTTGTGTTTTCTGTAACATCATAAGAGAGTAGGTGCTTTCTTATAAACAGGCAACCTCTTCTGAAGAGAGCAGCTGGCAGTTAGCCAGAGCACATCCAAGAGGCACTTTCATGTAGGACAGCACCACCAAGCAAGCAAAGCTGGATGTGCCTGTGGTGCAAGCTGGGGATTAGGACTGGCAAAACCCATGCTAATCAGCCCTGCCTATGGACTTGGGTGCAGCTACAGTGCCATTCTTGAGCCCCAACAGTGCTCTACAGGTATTTCTGAAACTGCAAAAGATTCATCTGTGTAAACATGTACTTTCCTGAGAGTGCTTTGCTTTCAGGCAATACTGTACGCCATGAGAAGAGAATGTTTTACTTCAGGTCTGTTTTTTTCAGACTGGTTTCTGGCAGCAATGTTCAAAGCTACAAAACCCCAGTACTTTTCTAAATGCAAAAATGTCCAGAGCTTATACTCTCAGAACAACTAGTGTTACTTCCTGTCAAAGACCTCTATGGGCAGCAAGCTAAGGCTGTGATTTTTAGCCAGTACAACCAATTTCCAGTGTATGGAGATGAAGATGAAGGCTACGTTCTGAATCCAGCCAGTAACCTACCCAAAATACGCAGACTGTTACTGAATGACCTGCAGTGCTTCATTCTAGAGGGTACATGGAATAGTTATTTAACTGTGTAAGTACTGACCATAGATTTTACTCTACTTTTTAGGCCAATATGAATCACAGAGAAGCAATCAACTTCAATATTCCCAAATGATTAAGGCGACCACCTCTAACAGAGCTGGAAAAAAATTAGAGTGCAAGTATTTCCAAAGAATTATACTTGTGTAAGTAACCTGCAGAAACTATAGATAAATGAAACTGCCTTTTCTAGGGTGTCTGTAATTAAAATCTATAGAGATGGGAATCCACGCTTAAATCTTTAAACACATGACTTTCACAGTCAGTCTAGCAGCAACAAGGCTGACAATTTAATCTTTTTCCATGCTACCACAGATCCAGAGACTGGAAAACTTTGCTGCTGAAGCCACATTTAAAACTCAGCCCCTAGGCAGCACTCACACATCTTTCAAAGATGTAATTAGAGCAGGATTCAGGCTGCCCAGGTTTAAAACCAGTTGATATACAAAGTGAGACTTAAATTGATGGCTGAGCTCTTTCTACGCTGTTACCCTTAAATGGTTATTAAAATATGGTAATGCAATGGCAGTTTACAGTGAACTCTATTCTGTGTTTTAACAAATTATTTTGCTGTGAGAGAGCTGTAGCTGCTGATGCACAGGGAAACACAGTTTTTGCAGATAGCAAGCATAGGCATCGGTGTTACTTCTCTCCAATAAATGTGGTTTTGCCCTAGTAAAGTTGTTTTGCACGAGTACGCAATTCTGATGCAAGTCAATTCTAGTATGCATCAGATCTGTTAGGGAAAGAAAGAATCTAGAGAAAGCACAGGCTTTGCCTCTTGCAGGGAAAATTGGTACGTGACTCACTGTCATTAATGCATCATTCCCAAGAAGTTAAATGACTCTTCAGTTAATAGCTCCTCATCCCAAGTGTTTTTCCTCTTACCCTACAGATGTATTGGTTCCGCTCGCCTGGAGAGAAGGTTTGTGAGCGCACTATCATGCTGTTCCTGACAAAGGGATGCTGTCTTGAGCTCCAGCTGGCTCTGTCCTTGGGTCGGACTGTTGTGTTCTCGTTAACATATTCTTCAGTGTTAGTCTCTTTATCAATCTGTGAAAAGGAATTTAGTTTATAAGAACTAGTATATACAGACACATGTCACCACGTAGTTTTTTTCCCTTTGGATTTTACAAGCATCCTTGTTACCTTGCAGTGGATGGAAAAAGGTCATCAGCAAAATGCAGCTCGCACATACAGAGAAGCTATACTAAGAAACACAATATTCCCAGACTTTACAGTGGGGAGAGAGTCCTGGAAGGTGCTTTTTGTATCCAGCAAAACCAAAGCTTTTGCAGAAAGGCCTGTGGCTACCCTGTAGATGATCTGATGCAACCATGGTGCAACAAGTGTTTTGCTTTGCCATTTGCAGACATAATAATAACAATAATGATTATTATGTATTTTATTCTGCATTTGCAGAACAGCAAGGTTCTGCCATGCCAGAGATGGTGCCTCTGCACACTGAAAGGGGCAGCTGGTAAAGTTACATTGCCCAGCTTCTTTCAGACACTGTCACATGTCCCCAAGCCCCAGCAGCAGGGCTGTTTTACTGTGATCTGCAGACCTGTGCCAGCCCTGTGAACCCAGGGAAAAGACACTGCCAGCTGCTGTCCTCCAGAATGGCCTGCTGCCTACAAAACATGCCACAGAGAGCCTCAGGTGGCCACATCCCTGCAGGTAGCACAGCCCGTGCTTACTCTACAAGCAGCATTTCTCTTGACAGCCAGGACAGAACAAGCACTGGAGCAGCTGACACATCGGTTGTCACTGATGTGTGCCAGAGCATTTTCTTCAGCTTAGGTAATTTAATGAGGGTCATGGTTTTCAATGTGCAAGTGATAAATACAATGGCCCAAATAACATAAGTGCAACCCTGAGAGGATCTGGCACAGGAAGATCTGTGCTGTGTCTGGCTTTACAATGAGGTCTGCTATGTCTTTCACTCACTGTCTGGGTCTGTCCAGCCCCAGCTTAGCAATACACTTGTGTGCGTGCCTAACCTTCAGATGTTGTCCTTGATGTCTCCCCCTTGCCGATTCAGGGCTTTGATCTATATTTGCTTGCTACCCAGCAGACTGTCAGTCCCTCTGTACCATGGCCGTAGCTCATTTGGCATCCTGACACATTAATTGGAAGTTAATTACCATTTCCAGCAAGTCCATTGAGGTGCTGAACTTATGTATTGCCACAAACCTGAAGGAACAAGATGTCATTCTTTACCTTTTCACCTTTGCTATTTTACAGACCTGTGGGTTAACACAGACAACCATTAAGATGCAGGAAGTTGTTCTAAAATTTATATTTCTAGAGTATGTGCCACCATGCTGGGGATATGTTTACTATAAATTTACTACAAGTACTTTCAGAAAGGTGGAATATAATTTGAAGTGAACAGTTAACAGTCTCATTGCATATTCTTGTTATATGCAGCATGTGGGTAGTTCAATAGTACACAGTTTAACACATTTTGGAATTTTCTGTTCATTAATCTTTCCTCTTGCCTGCAAAGCCAGTTTTTGTATTTCACACCCTAAAATAAAGGGAAGAAATCAGGGAATCCCGTCATCCCCACTGGCTTACAGATCTTGACCCCTCTTCTGCCTTTTCCCATTTATCGGAGAATCAGAAAAGGAAAAAAGGAAACAACGAAACAGACGAGCAGAAATAGTTTAAATATGCACAAGTTGCAGCTCCTGAACTACATGTGTATTTTGAATATTCTGCCTATGCAACAAAAAGCATACACATTTTTAGTTAATTGGCTTTGACATCCTGCCTAACATGTCTGTTAAATGTCCTCTTCACAGCTCAGACAGATGTGACCACACTGATTTCATTCAAAGTATATACTGACAAGTGCTACAGCAAAGGCCGTATCAAACTGTAAATGCTCAGATGCAGCAGATTTCTACATTAACTGCTCAGAAATAGATTCCAGACAAAGCAAGCTATCGTAGGAATGCGTATTTTAAGATATTCACCAGTGTTAGTGTTGCAGCGGCTTGCTGGCTTCCATGGGCCTCATCACTGTTCTCTCTGTCCTTGTCTTCATTTGGTTTTGGTGCATCAGTGAGTAACCCCATGCCATCAGTACAGTTGCCTTCTACTGACAGCTTAATGCCATCTTCCTCTTCATCCATGATTCCATGTGAGGCTTCTGCGAGCATTTCTAACCTGCATGGACAGAAGAAGCTCAGGCTTACTCTCAAACTGAAAAAGCTCATCAGAGAAATAAATGAGAAGGCCTAGGCCTTCACCCATACATAATGTACGTATTTTCCTGACAGGGAAAACAGAAGTATCACCCAAATGCTTCCATTAAGTTCACGTAAAGGCACATTTCATTATATGCTCCAATAAACCCCAGCGAGCTCTACTACAGTTCACCTTTGAGATCATTATGACAACACTGTACTACATTCAATAGCTGTTACATTAATATCTCTGAAGGACTCTGGTTGCAATAAATTCATAAAACAAATGCGCATGTCTCTCTTTCCCTTGTAATAAAGCATGTTTATTTCTACATGGAAGCTAAGAAATTGAACAGGAACTCAACACAGCAATTTAGAAAGAAATCTGTTTCTTTGGAAAGCTCACATGCTCTTCAAAAACAAGACCATCAGCAGAAGCACATACACATTGACTCTGTTAGACAGCAGCTCTTGTTTCAAATCTTAGTTGCTTATTAACACTGATGAAACTAGTATTTGATACAAGACATTTGAGTGGCTTAGACTCCCTGGTGGCTTCAGAGGAAGATGTACATGGAATGGAGGAGCATCAGCACTAGGAGTTATCAGAGCAGCCAAGTTACAGTAAACCTGAAAGAAGGTGAATGAATTGGCCACACAACAGAACAAGAGCGGTGGTGAGGCACTGGCACAGGTTGCCCAGAGAAGCTGCGGCTGCCCCATCCCTGGCAGTGTTCAAGGCCAGGTTGCATGGGGCTTTGAGCAACCTGGTCTAGTGGAAGGTGTCCCTGCCCACGGCAGGCAGGTTGTACCAGACAATCTTTAAAGGTTCCTTCCAACCCAAACCATTCTACAAGTCTATGATCTCCTCTAGAAGTACAGCCCTTTCATTTGTCTAAGAATAGGAGGAATGTGTGAAATCATTCAAGCGTGAACAGTGAAGGAGGAAAGGTGGCTTTACCAGTCTTCTTCAGAGCCCCTTTGCTCCTGTTCCTCCTCCTCGTCATCTTCAGCTAGCTCTTGTTCTACTGCTTCCAGCTCAGCAGATGTCCTCTCCAGCAGAGCTGACACAGCATCCTGCTCACAGAGGAAGAGAAGATGAAACCAGAATCATGTGATACATAACGTAAGTAAAAAACCTGACAATCCTTGCAAGAGCTGCATTACTCTGCTGCTGCCTGACAGCAAACACTTAGATCAGAAGCATGAGAGTACTGAAGTGTCAGTGTGTAGCATGTAAACTGACTGTTTTCATACTGACTAAATCTCAATCAAAAATAGACTGTTTGTAAAATGATAATGCAATCAAATATGCTCCTGTCCCCTTTTAATGTCACATCTCCCTTTCCCAACACATCACTCACCAAGTCCAATGAGTCCAATGACTGCTTGCTTAACAGAAACATGGATTCTTCATTTTGTTCCCTGGGCTTTTTACCAGGAATTTGCTTGCACGGCAGTAGGTTGTACCACAGAGTACAAGGCTCATCAGAAAATGATAAATCTGCCAAACTGATCTGAGTCTCAGCCTGTACAAAAGAAGAAAGCGGAAGAAAATAGTTTACATTTGTTTTACTTCCTGCAAAACAGCTGAAAATAAATTCTGCAGTACTGGCCATGTAAAATAGGCTGCACCAACTTGACATGAATCTTCATTCCCTCTTTAATGGTAAAACTTTCTATTTCCCTCCACTTCTAGTTAAAATAAACGGAAGTATGCAGAGAGGTCCTTCATATAGTCTGTTCTGCCATCTTTTATTTCAGTGTGCAGAACACCTCCTTTTGTGCACAAACCTCTCTGTATCACTGTAAGGCACACATCTGCTTTCTACAGCATTCAATAATGAAAAACTGTGTCAATGAAACCCAGAGCATCAATTCACGGAGCAGCAAGTTTCAGTCAATTTTTCAGTTGTTCTACCACAAAATTCATCAATACAGCAAACAATAACGGGTGACCTTGTTTGCTCCAACCAGTGAGGAAGCAGATGAAAAGACAGTAAAAGAGATTAAGAAACCCTTTCATTTGGACAAGCGCTGACATCCACTGAGTTGGCACTCTGGGAAAACTTATGAAGTACTTGTGTTTGGGCTGTGCTTTGGAGATTACAATTCTCTGTTCCTTGGCAGAGCAAATCATCTTCAGAGCTGCCGGGCTGCGTACACTGCTCTTGCCAAGACTCTTGTCTTGCTGCCCAGGGCTTTCTGCTGGGGTGGGTAGTACTTCCAACTCTTTAATTTGACCTTGTGATTAACCCTTATGTCTTCCGTGGGTTTTTTTGTTATTGGTGGTGGTTTTTTCCTTCACCTCTGCATCCTGCATTCTGTTTCATATTTGTTCCGCTGCCCTTCCCTTACTTAAAGGGAAATCTCTTACACACTGAAAAAGGCCAACAGATTCCCCTGGAATTAAGTTAACTCCTACATTTCTGGAAGTCAGAGGCTGTTCTGAGTGGTCAGAGCTGAGGTACTCCATTGCACTCCACATCTCTTCAGTGTGTTCTTAACTAAAAATCTCGCTGTACTACAAAGTCAGGCTCATGGCAAACAAACTAAACTGAGTTGTACCAGACCATACAGAAGCAATCTGAAAGTAAATGAAGCATCATTGACTAGCTGATGACCACAATTAACAACAGTATTTTAGAAGTGCCAGTTCCCAACAGGCTGATCTATGGATGTCATGTACCTTTTTATTATTTCTGTGCATCATAAAAACTAAAAAAGTGGATATCATATAATTTACATTAACATGCAAAAACGTAGTTAGAGTTCATTCTTTCTGACAAGTTGTGATAATGAGGGTTTGCTTTCTTTTTTGGACATACTGCGTCTCTTTTTTCAACTTTAAAATCTAGTGTTAGACTAATGTTGCAATGAAGTTTATGGGATATTTTACGTACAAATACCTAAGGTGGTATCAATCTGTAATTAAAGGGCTAAGGTAGTTTTTTATTTCACCTTTGTATCCTGCAGCATTAGAACGATCAAAACACCTCCAAAATCTTCCATCCAGGATTCTGTATCAGGAATTTTAGAGAAAGGCAGCATTTCAAGTACTATAGCAACAACCAGATTTTGCTTCAGAGTTTATCTCCACGTACGGTGGAATTTTAGCAGCCTTGACCATCAAAATAAGAGGGGACGCTATAAACAGATGCATGCAAAGAAAAAAAGGCAGAAATAAAGCTGCATACCAAGCATTCTTCCCGACGACTTCGACTGACCACACAAACATCTACTCTCAGCGTCTTCTGTAGCAGTGTGACTTGGGAAATGGCTACTCTGAATATCTCGTTAAGTAAAATGGTTTCCATGGCAGGATGAACTTTTGTGCGGAACAGGCAGCTGATATCAGTTGAGGATGGAAGGACTGCTACCCTAATATACCTGCCAGAGACAAAATGTGGTCTTTACTTGTATGTAAACCTGCGCTTGCTGGCGACACATGATAGAAGTTGACCCCATCAACTAAAGGACTGAATGCCAAGAAAATGAAACAACAACAAATCAGAGGTGCAATGGAAAAAGGCGAAAAAGAGGAGTAAGAAACTCTTCCTGCCTCTTGCAGAAACATTTCCCAAAAAGGAATTTCTGTGCCTGGTAAGGTAGTAGGCAAGAGAGGCAGCTATTTCTGCCTCTATCCAAATTTATCTTCTGGTTCAGTACTGTGAACACTGAAGATCATGTCCCAGATGGGAAGAAAGATGATCTTAAGGTTAATTAAAAACATGAGAAAAATTTGGATGGATGTAAACTTAAACCCTTAGAACGATGTGAGCAGCAGAGAAAAGCAGTGATGTCTTATAATCTTCTAAAGAAACAAACAAACCAAAACCTCCAGAGAAACCAGAAAACTAAGAAAAATGAGGAAGAAAATATCTAGGGCCATAGCTGCTTAAGATCAAGTCATAATGTATTAAGTGACACTTGGAAGAATGCATCTTGCAAGGCTAAATTTAAGCACAGGGAGTAACTTGAAGTTGTTACATGACTCCATTCTTTTTATGTAACAAATATGAATGGATGTTATGTGGGTGAAGGCAATACTAGCTAACTTCCAGGTCTCACTTTAATAGCAGCTTGATAAAGACATTTCTAATGCAATTCGTACATGTTATTTACCTATTGCACAGCTCCTCATAGACATGAACGAGCATAGTAATTGTTTTACATCTTTCCTGTGCCTATGCATTAGTCCATTTCTGGTACTGGCTTTAAACAATTGACATTCACTGCAGAGCAGAAAAGCTAGTGATGCTAGCTAAAGCAGGAAGAAAAAGTGGGCCAAGCAAGATCATTCGGGAAAAAACTTTTCACCCCAAATTTATAGTACTAATACTATATTTTGTGGTAATAACTTTGTATATATTGTTGTTATTAAAAACTTGAGGTTTACATTAATTAAACCAAAAGTAATCAGCTCTGTGAGAAATTTGGGTTTTTTCTTTGAATGTGAGCATAGCCTGAGCTCCCCAGTTATGCCAAGCTTCTTAGGATCAAGGCTGTGTTCAAAGTTATCTGGCACATATAGACTGGAGAGCAGGTATTCAACATTTTGACAAACCAATCCTGAAGTTAAGTGTTAGTGTAATGTAATTCCCATAATGCTGCTGCTGTATTCACATAAATGTAGGTGAGCAATTTGCATGGTCTACTGGAAACAGCCATTTTAATAGATTAAGCAATTAGGAAACATTTAGAAGAGGTGGGAACAGAAGATAAAGTATATTAAAAGTATGTCTAAAAGGTGGTTCATTAGAGCTCTCTTTTAACAACTATTAGCCAGCTTATTTGCATCAGGCCAGCAAGAGGGGTAAACAGAGAAGTAAAAGATAATTTGCTCACTGGCTTTGTTTTACAAGAGGGCTTACTTTCATTTCAGTTAAAAAAGGTGAAGAGTCAACCAATGCCTCAGATTTTGTGACAAACCGAGGACTTCCCAACTGATGAAAATATTATCCTGACACAAGTAATAACGAGTATTTATCTAGGCTCTACCTACTCCAAAACTGAACAGCTCTTACAAACAGTGTGGAAACAGGTGACCTCATGTCAAATCTACTCTTCTGTCTCTAACAGTTCAATAATGTACTAATCTATCCCACTTGATGTTCTAGAAAATGCAGTTCTAACACAGCATCATTTTCCAGGACTGATTTTTATCATTGTACATATCTGTACTATTCTATATTCTTCTGCTAAGTGCGAGTGGACTTGGAAGGTGAGCAGGGGAAAGATGGAGGTCAGAGAAGGAAATGATTGTAGACACCACTTGTTATTAAGGTCAAACAAAACCAAACGGAAAATCCAACAAGCCACTCAGGCCTGTATGCTTACACATCCTTTCAATATTCAGTGGCTTCCTCTTGATCTACCAATCAAATCCAAAATGATGGGGGGCAGTGGGAAGGGAACCAGCAAGAAAACCGACTTTTACAAGGATTGATTATGTTCTACTCTAATCTTATTTACCTTCTCAACAGTTTAAGCTAGCTTTCCTGTCTGTAAAAAAAACTCACTGAAGTACAAGTGTCCCTAAGGAGCCAAGGCAAGCTGTACTTATTTCTACAGAGAAGAGGGTTGGAATAGAATCTCAGCAGTAACATCTTATTCAGGCATTTTTCTTCATTTCCTACATATGATTCCCTGTGCAATTATTCTAGACCTTTCCTATTCAACACAAGTTGAATAACACAATATTTCCAGTTCAACACAGAAAATAATTCTTAACAGACCTCCAAGCCCCAGTCATGAGGGTTGGTGTATCTCAATGTGGCTGTGCTTGTCCATCTGCAACTTATTGAATTACCCTTAAAAGACACATACTATTTTAACATCATTTTACATCCAAATTCCACATAAATGTAAAAAACCAACATTCTGAGCTTAAAGAATGGCAAAGTATTGGAAGAACATTCTTAGTAACAACAGAACGGCTGTTCTGCACTCACAAAGCTACAAAATGTTTTAAACCACTAAATGAAGCATCATTGAAAAAAATCCTTTCTGTTCCACTTTAATGGAAGGTGCAAATTTGCTGATAACTACTTCTTGCAGCACTGCTGGAATATTTAAAAGCTCAGTACTAATACAGTTAAAAAAGTTTTATATGTATTTTAGTGCTGTTAAGCAGTAAACTAATCAACTCCTTTGAAGAACTCATACAATTCATTGTTGCGACTGCACAGTGATTGTTTGACTTACACTTTAGAGCCAGGGGGGACAGAAAATGCCAGAAGATTTCTGAGCCGTACTATGATTATTATAAAACTTGAATTGCTGGGGTCATATCTGTTGAAGAAAGGACAACATAAGGGAAGTTTACTTGTTGCATTCACGTACAAACAGAAATACTCCTTTTGCTTACTCACTTACCTGAGTCCTATTTGTACCTGGGCAGCTTCTAGAGTTGTTGCATCATCTTCACTATATACAATATCCTCAGTTTCATTTGGTCTAGGGCAAAGAGTCAAATACCCAAATTCAGGAAAATTATAGTTAGCTTTGAGCAGTAATTATGGTATGCGCACACAGAACACATATACATTCTCCTAAACAGGCTGATTTAATTATAGCATGCACTCCAAATGAGAATTTCGGGGCCTGAACAACAGAAATACCTGTTTGGGGGACAGCTGCTGTCTGAACAGTTTGACAACTCCAGTAATGAATCAGAAAGACCTTAGGCTGATTACTGAAGCAGGCCAAACTAACAGGCAAGAGAAAAACTCATGACATTTTCCTACTCATACTTCGTACTTCTTTATCCCCCTACTGAATACAAAATAGGAAATTAAGATCTGTAATAAAGATCAGACCATACGTGAACTGGATTTGAAATACTATTTTGAAGATTATTCAAGGAGCAGGAGCTCTGTAAAATAAAGGGGGTTCTGTGCAAACAAGAAGCACATTTCCTCTGAGCCTGTCTTCAGAAGCACTCAAAGAACCAAAGGGATTCAAGTGGTGCAGCTGGAGGGCAACTCTAGGGTTCAATGGAATTACAGAGAACCCATACGGCAAAAATAATCCAGTCATTCTCTGGGAGGTTTGACTGAGGAGGCAGTATTAATATGTTTCACTGATTTTTTCAAATGAGACTTTTTGGATCAGTAAACAAGATGAAGATAGGAAGTGTCAAGATAAGAAATGTGGAGAATGAAACAGGCATCCCACAAGAAACGATAGCTTTATTTTAAGACTCTGCATCTAGAGGCTTCCTTTTCACTGTTCATTTCCTGGCTGATGGCTAATTTGATAGACTGCATTTATATCATCCTCTGCCTTGAATTACTTAAAACAAAGGACTGGTCTATACAGCAGAAATCACTGTAGTGCAACTTCTGGAGCACAATGAGAAATTATAAGTCGTTTCATACACAGTGCTCATAAAAACACTTCTACTAAACATAAGCAACTCACACAGAGGCACTCATTACCTCTTCACTGCTTCCTACTCAACAATAATTAAGAATATCCACACCTGGAGCTATCACGGAATAACTACAGTCTGTACATCTCAGCTTGCACAAATGACAATAGCTTCCTTTTGTACACAGGCTTAGGGGATGCAACTGTCTTCTTTCATCTTTTCCTTGTCCAGAAAGACAACAGGAATTTGTTCTGCTTTCCACCTATCCCACTACTTCCAGCTGTAGAGGACTTGCAAGACAAGAAGACTTGCTCCAAAGAACATCCACAGCTTCGGTCCAATGTGTGTTCATTTCTATCCACTGGACCTTGTAACTGGAGCAGACAGTCTGTTTTGATCACAGTGGCTCAGAATCAAAACAAAATGGAAAGACAACAATGATTACTTGGTTACTGAACCAAAACACACAGCCACTTGTTCAAGTGAAGGCTGAGTTTTTAATAATGGGAGTTTATTTCAGCCCAAGAAGTTGCATAAGAAAAACAGTGAGTAACAAGAATCACTCCGAGTGAAGTCAATGCAGCTACATGGCAGAACCTGCATTGTTTGAATTCAGCTTTTCTCCTAGGACCACTTCTAGCAAGAAAAAAGCCCAAAGATCAGAAGGTAGCTTATAAACACTGCTCAAACAAGTTCCACGAGCACTCTAATTCAAGTTTATTACCTTAAAAAACACTGATAAAACCTCAGTTTGGAAAATGTGCCCTTCTTTCAAAATGAAAGTACAAAATACTTACAAAAAAAGACACAACCAATAACCTACTTATATAAATACTTATGGTATCACGTAACTGCTTATGGACATATTTAAAGTTTTGGTGGAAAGACTTGCATTATTCTCAAACCTACTGTTTCACAGAAGCCTCATATACACCGCTATCTCCAGCTACAGACTCATCAGACACGGCAGCAGACACACAAGCTGTTTTCTCCTCGAGCCGGTTGCTAGCCGTTCTCGGTAAGTCAACACCTGCAGAAAGAAAGAAGAATGAAAACTAGTCCAAGGGATTAATAGTCAGAAAGAGTGAAGTGCATTGCTTAGAAAGTTGTGAAGTTGAAAGCAGTGACCCTTAACTGAGTATCACAGTGTAGTTTTGTTCCACATCATTAAACATTCTGAGACTGTAGTGCTCTTTACCAGATATTCTGGCTAGGGATATAACTAAACTGATGAACTTGAAAATATACAGCTATTATTCTTTTCCAGAGATATAGGCTCCTATCATCACCTGTATCTGTTGAGCGAGTTATTAGCCTTCATTATCTTCATTGTTAACCCTCATTATCTTGATCTTTAAACCTGCATTTGCTGTGTTCACAATCTGCACTGTAATAACACTTTGGCTACAGGCAAAGTGCTTGCCTATGGTTTATTAAAGATTTAGAAGTCAGAGAGACACCCTCTCCCCAGTAATACAACTGCTAGAAATGAAAAATCCCCTCTGGCTTACTATCATCAAAAACTTTTCATGCTACAGTCTCTTTACTATCAACTACTACTTAGCTTTAATCTTCAACTCACATTCATATGCTGGTGTCATGCAGTGAAGCAGCAACATTCACGGAAAGCCATGTTCTGCAGCACAGTGAACTGAAGGCCTATGCAGTACTTTCATCTGCCAAGGGGTGAGGATATTGGTATGCATTATCATCCTCACCTGAATCATGACTTTACATCTTGTTAAGATGTTTAAAATTTAAGGCTTCAGATTAGATGATTGATTGCTGCATTTGTGCTTTTACTTATAGCAGTGAGAATGCTTTCTCCTTGATGATGAAGTGCTCTTTCTCTTTCCCCCCACCATGTGAGGGGTGAAGGTGATGACATGATTTATTGATTACCCTTAGGAATTACCACAGCAGCCAGAATTGACTTTGACAATGACAGAGACTGACTGTGGAAGAACTACATGATATTCCAACTTGGTTTCTGACAGCAGGGGCATGTAGAAAGGAGTGAATATCTGTATGGTTCACCTGTGCAGAAAATTCAGAGACAGAGAAGCAGGTGAGTACTGCACCTGAAGAGCCTATGCAGATTACTACATGAAAATACTAGCTTACTGCCTTCAAGTGTGCCTGTTCTACCCTCAAGGGTAAGGTTCAGCAGTATTCAGATTTGTGGTCTTGCAAAACTTAAGGGTGTGGGCTGAAATTTTCCATGCAGGTTTTATGCCTCTGGCTGAGTTTGTTGAACACCTTCCCATTTGGCATCACAGCAATTCCAAGAATGAAACTGGAGTAGAAACACTGAAACAACCCCCAGTCTATGTCTAAGGTACTGAAGCCTCACCATGAGGCCCATTTTACTGTGGAAACCAGAGCTATTGAAGCATAATTAGTTAATATCTGGCTTTTCAAAATGAAAGTGCTTGTTTTGGCAGCCTTAATACAGATTTAAGGATAATTTGTGTCATATATATATAACTCCATATGAGGAAGTATCAGTATGATGAATCACACTATGAATTTGTATTTTAAAACCATAACTACTTATAGACTTAAAAGACACACACATGCTATTCATAATGATAGGCCTTCAAAAAAGCTCAAAAGCATTAGACAGCCACATGATGACTTTGAAATACTGATTTAAAGAAATACATTTAAAAGAAATAATTCTGATTCTTCATAGCCTTGTGTGCTCCCAAATTCCCAGCCATCTTAAATGTAGTTTTTAAACTAGCTGAATTGCAGCTGATTGCAAAGACAAACAGACCAGAATTTGTTGCTCATTTGGAAAGGATATGCTGCTGAAATACGAGCAGGAGAAATTACCTTTTTTCCCCCCATCTTTTATAATACAGCTCTAAAGCAAAGTTATTACTGTGTGCCACTATATTGAAAAGACAAAGGACAAAATTGCCCCCACCCCTTCCATGTTTTGTGCACTTTGCATTTCCCAAGTTCAGACTATTGGGACATCAGTTGGTTTTTCTTCCCTTTCTTTACAGTTGAGCTGGCGTGGGGACAACAGGGGATGCCCAGCTTGTACTATGTATACTGTTACATTTCTCTGGTAGTCCCACATTGCTCTGGTCCATACTGAAATTACTTCAGTAATGCAGTAAGCTAACCTAATTAACCAGCAGATGTTACAATAATTCCATGACAGATACATAAAATGCATAAATATTTCTTATGAAAATACATGCCTGTATCAGTAGTTCTGATACTTTTACTAAAAGCCAGCACAAGGGTTCAAGCTTGGCAACAAATCTGGACAATGCACTGCCTAGAGCTCGGCTGTATTTATTCCAAGAAATCCAAACTCCTTAGCCACTTCAGTGTCAACTGCAGCCCAGAAAAGTAGAGCTGGAAACGCTGGGTGCCGATCACGTTTCAAACAGGGCTGCCAGTGCTTAGCACTAGTGGAAATCTGGCTCTCTCAGTTCTTCCTTGGGAAAACAGAGCCACTTCAGAACATAAACACAGGAATGGTTTGCAATGTGCTTAAAGACAATGACAAGATAAATGTGCAGAGAAAGCACCACATACTATCAACCCTAATAGAAGGCAGCAAAGACTGAGGAGAAACTATCAGTTCTTGACAACCGGGATTTTTGAAGTTCTAACTCTTTGAAACTATAGATGATTAAATATGTTGCTCGGCTTGTACTGCAGAGTGGAAGTGAGACTCATTACAGCCATCTTGAAATTAACTACTTACTAAGGATAACTTGGTAACTCTCAGGGTCATTCATCCCATCTTGGTTAAAAGGAAGTATGTTTTAGGACAAGATGACATCCATTTGGAAGTTACCCACAGACTGCAGAGGGAAGCCTACACTAGCCTAGGAGCTCTGCTCCAACTCATATGGATAAACAGCTAAAAGCTATGAAAGCCATGTTAAAAATGGGAAGAGTCTCACCATACAGGGTATGCGGTCACCTGTTTTTCCTCAGCTCACAGCTCATAGAAACAACAAGCTGCAGACCTTTCAGCAACAGCAGGTTCAAATAAGTAGATACACACACATAAAAATTCTAACTCTTAGGTCCAGAGGATGTCAGTTTGTAACTTCTTCAGTGAGAAAGAAAGCATCTGATTTCACATTACCAAAACCCAGCAGAGGGTATTTTTGCCCTCCCCCCATTCATCCTGACAGTACCTAGGAACACCATGCAATCCTCTGTGTCTACAAGATCCAGCTTTAGGGTTTTCTGCTATTTTTTCATGACAGAGTCTGCAATACATGAACTTTCCTTCTGAGACAGCTACTGAAAAGCATAGAGGAATCAGACTAACTGCAGCAATCTGCACCCAAAGCTAGACATTATGAAGGTCCCTCAGAACTACTGACTGTCCACCATGGTAAATGTGTGCTAACAAGATACTCTTCAGTGACATGAGGTGCCTCCCCATTCAAGGGCCAGCTGTTTCAAAGTTTTCATGTTACATATACATTTGGCATTAGGCTTTTTTATTACCTGAACTTCCTTCATGTAGAGAAGGCAGAGGCTGCCTAACGCCTTCATTAAGGTCTTTATCATCTGTAGGAATCTGAGATCCCGATCTGGCTTCAGAGTCCAGTAATATTTGGTTCTCACAGAGACTAATGCCTGCAAAATCACCTGAAAGGTCACAGTCTTCAAAGTCCGCAGTGAGGTGATGCAGAGGGGAATTTTGAGCTGACACAGAAAATGCAGCTTCTAAAACCAATGGGGAGCCTGGAGGGGACAAGGAGGACAGTGAGGATCTGGAAGACAGCGAGGTCACAGATTTGGGAGGTTCAGTCAATTTGGGATGGTCTGCAGCAGCAGGAGAGTCACTGTAACCCAGTCTCCCGTGGGAACTGACCACCTCATTTTCATGAATAGTAGTGATAGGCCCCAAAGGAATGTAACCACTTTTTTCTTGCAATATGAAGTCAAGTTTATACTGATAGTCCAAATCTGTTATTTGATCGCCTTGGTTATAGTAGAGATCTGTGGAGCTGAGCGAGTTCAGCGACCCTCTGCTTGATGTGTTCAGAGATCCCCGGCTGGATGCCAGAGATCCCAAACTGCTCCCTGAAGACACAGACAACGTACTAGCTGAGAGGCTGTGAAGAAAGCACAAACACAAACACTACTGTTACTAAAGTCAACCAGCACAAAATGGAACAAGGAGAGGTAACAATGACTGGAGTTGCTGTATAATTGCTTACAACTGAATGCTGCTCAGGGCATGTTTTTTTAAGCAGCCATACTCAGCTTGGATCAGTGTGCCCAACCTGCATGCTATCAGGGCAATTTGTCCAGCTTACAGCAAGTCGCCAAAGCTCCTTTTTCTCTACAGAAGGCTGCATATTTGACAAACTGGTCCAGCAGTAACTGCAGCGTTCTCAGCTGTTATATTCCCTCAAAGACCTTCTTCACTCTGGTGTGGGTGCTCATGGGGTCAATGTGTCAGGAAAGGAACCCCCAGGAAGGAGGTTACGGCAGCAAAGGAGTGTTGCCACCTCTAGAGCAATTTATGCAGCCTGCCACCTGAGAAAGGCGGCAGCTAAAAGGAGACAACTTACAGGAGAACTGCTTCACATCTATAATACAACATACTCTGTACATGTATGGCAAATCCAACTACATAAGCATGGCAAAGGCCATAGACCATAAGATGAAGCTTCTCCTGTTAATAACAGAAAATAAGGAGCCTTGCCAGGCCAAAGAAACTGCGTGTCACAGCATTGGCTCAGTAGGACTCTGCTGGGAAATAACGTCAGGAAAAATAATGCAAGGCAGTCCATTCTAAACACTTAAAAGATGTTCACTGAACAGTAACAGAGCTACTGACTTTAAATATTATGCCCCTGGGCTAGAAAACAGCACAAGGAGACTCCCCAGTGTCCAAACAAACAGGAGCATGAAATACTTAAAATATTTAAAATACACTTTCCATAACTAATCACCAATCAAAATGCAATTTATGGGCTCTGGCCGAGACGTTTGAAACAACTCGGCCAGCCTAGATCCCAGGAATAGGATGGTATGGCTTATTGTGAGAGGACCTTTTCCTCTTAATGCCCCATGTTGATTTCTAAGAGAATACATTAATTACTGCAGTGTCCAACTGGTGTATCCCACTGCAACATGCAAGAAAATTCAGGATTTCCTAAATAAATATAACGGGCACATAGTTTGGTAGCCCAGAGTAACAGTCCAGAAGTGAGAGAAACTCTTTCCTTGGACTAGTTGTAAACATCATTAAAGATTCTCACAAAGGCAATGAGTTTGAGTTCACAGCTGCTGTAACCAATCACATTTTTGTTATCACTATGAATTTCATAAACCCAAAGTCAGATTTTGAATCAATAACTGTCAGGGAAAGAAAAATCCTGCTCAGGATACATTTTTGCATACAGAAAGTGTAAGTCAGTGTTGAAGAACAAAAACAGAATCAACTATTCATGTATTTACGTGCATACATGTACTCATTAAGTCTCTTCAGTTATTGCACAGAATAAAGGATATAGTTCTAATAACTGATTTTACACAGAACTCTGAGAAATCATTTGGTCTCCTCAATGACAGTTTTGAAGATACAACCAATTAGACAATTCCACCTTTATTTATACTGAAGCAAAATAACATCTGCCTTCTTAATTATGGATGCTGTGCAACAAATCCATTCACTTCAGTCTCAGTGCTTACTGAAATTATAAAGGTATGTAAGGTTTGCATGGTGGCAAAATGCTTGAAGCTGTTACACTTGCATTTTCTTCAACAAATTTTGTTCAGCCTCCAGCTAAGACAAAAACCTAAGAATGAAGTTGAGGCATCCAGGTCCATTAGATTGTTGCGCTAAACATCATGCAATATGGGCTCACCTCCTAAGCTGTGAATGCAAATAGGTAGTTAACTTTGTCGTTTCTTCGAGTTTCTGTACCAACTCTTTTCTTCTCTCCTCCAATTTCAATCTGGAAAGAGAGTAAGCATAGGTAAGCATTACAAAATAATCTGGAGGCTAAAATACTTAACAGATAACATAGAAACAAAGTGAAGATCCCTCATGTTTTCATCTGGTTGTTGACTACTAAAATCCAAGAGACCGTGTTAGCTCTCAGCCCTATTGTAAAACTCTAACCACTCCAGCAGAGTGACTTAACCTGCAGAATACTAAGGACTGTAACAAACCTGCTGAGTGTGCAAGCAAGCAAAGTGTTGGTACATTCACACTGTAGCAAGGGGAATGTACACCCAGTAAGAGTACCAGATGAGCACAGGGAAAATTGCTGCAAGTTCAGGAAAATAAGATCTGCACTAGCAGTTTTAAAAGTCATGCTGTAGGGCTGGCTCCTCACTTCATATAGATTCAAAAGAAAAGCCCAAAGGAACGCTAATACCAGTATTAGCCCTGATGATGCAAGAGCTTGAGGTATCACTAGAGAAATTTACAAATAAAGCACTCCATTTGATTTCAGTCTTCATACAGGCAAAGCTCAGTAAATCAAAGCAGCATTCAAGTGCAAGGTTCTGAGGTGGTAAGACCACATCTCCAGGTGAGACCCCACATGCAGTACTGCATTCAGCTCTGAAGCCCCCAACACAAGAGGTTTGCAGAACTGCTCAAGTGAGTCCAGGGGAGGTCATGAAGATGATCAAGGGTCTGAAGCACCTCTGCTCTGCAGACAGGCTGGAGAAAGTTGGGCTTGTTCAGCCTGGAGAAAAGGCAGCTCTGAGGAGACCTTAGAGAAGCTTTTAGTACCTAAAGGGTGCCTACAAGAAATCTGGAGAGGGACTTTTTACAAGGGAATGTAGTGACAGAACAAGGAGGAATGGCTTGACACTGAAGGAGAGGAGATTTAGATCAGATATTAGAAAGAAATTCTTTGTTGTGAGAGTGGTGAGGCACTGCAACAGGTTGTCCAGAGAGGCTGTGGATGTCCCATCCCTGGCAGTGTTCAAGGCCAAGCTGAATGAGGCTTGGAGCACCCTGTGGAAGGTGTCCATGGCATGGCGGTAGGAGTTAGAACTAGATGACCTTTAAGGTCCCTTCCAACACAAACCATTCTATGATTCATTCTATGATTTAAAAGTCCTTGGTAAAAATTTCTATATCCCTAACAGCTTTGTCACCACCTCAGAGGCACACAGCATTGTGATGCTCAGAACCAAGGTTCACCTTTATAAAAAAGCAGGATTTATTGACCATTACCCAATGCAGCTCTAAATCCACAAATGATGGAATCTCCTGTTCCTTTAAGCTGGCTGCTTGCAGAAAGGATTCACTCACTTTTACAGTGATTTTTTGTTTTTATAATTCCCTTTTATCACTCCATTTACAACACCAAATAAATTGCTTTCCCTCAGTGGATTCAGCTAAAGCTCTTCTGTAGTTGTGGATTAGTACATTCTCCTCTAGCCCTTGCTCAGTCAACTGATACATGTCACAAGTTCTCAAGCAACTAATCTGAGAGACAAGAAACAGCGTCCCCTCCTTAAAAAAAACACAGGTTGCTGTCCACTCTTAGAAACCATTCCTTTGGCCGTCATGGCATTTGAAGGATGTGTAAATTAAAATTCAGATACACAGAACACTTCAAAGAAGAAAACCCCAAAATCAACCACTGCTTTCTTACGCAAAGTGAGTTCCCAGAATTCACTCTCTTTGAGAGTCAGATACCAGTAAAAGACATTAAGTCCTCAATTCAGCAAAGCATGAAAAGAACTTGCTTACACTCATGCTTATTCAGCCAGCGAATCTGGGTTATGCAAAGGTGAATAAGTTACCCCGAGGTCAGCAAAGGTGTGAACTTCCACTCCACTGCCCACGCTGCGCGTGCTCTTACACCGCAATAATGTGTTCATCTGCCAGTACCTGCTAGGACTGTTAAAAGCAGACATGGTGTTTCATTCTCTGCTTGGGAAGGCATACACAGGGGTTTCCAAACCAAGAACTATGCTATCAGATACTCTCTCCTCCCATTTTGCTATTTATCAATGCCTTGTGTTTTCTTTTAAAGCCTAATCTATCCTGTCTTTCCCAAACAAGAGTGCTCTTCAGTAGCTCTTCTGTGGCTTTTCAATAGTGAAATACCATTTTTATCTTCAAGGAAGAGGCATGAAAATTGCTTTATGTATTCAACTACTAATGGATAAAGGCAGGAAAGAAAATTAAAAGCTTAGGAATCTATAGTTTTTCCACTGAACTTGTACTATTAAACTAAAAGGTTTGACTTCTTTTGTTTGGGGCTGGTTTATTTCTTCTTTTCCTCCAAAGCAGAAGTTTATTTCCCTTTATTATCTTGAAGAACATGACAAAAATGTATTTTATCCCACATAGTTCAGCTCCTGAAAAAATTCCTTCCTGGATGTAGTTTGATCCACTAGTAATTAAAGAAGTAGTACTAATACCCATAGGTAAGTTTCAGAAAGGTGTTAGTCACACATCACAAGCACAAGCTGGATGATGGAATCACTCCTGAAGTTCCAAGACACACAGTGAATAATTTTGTATCTCACAACAAATTGACATTCAAGGAATTACTTTTTTGTTTTTAATCTACGTTAGTCAAAATGGGGGATAAAAAACCCCCAAGCAACCAAAGGCAACAAACCACCCTTCAAAACTTCCAAACAACACTTCCCTCTTTACAGCATAAGCAGGAATTTTAATATCCCCAAAACCATGTAAATACCTGAATAACCACCATGTTACCCATTCTGACATGGGCCTCTCTCAATCTCTCCTCTGCACTCCTCCTATCTAAATTAACCTATTACTAGTTGTGGGAGCAAGACATTTTTCTTCAGTTTTGATCTTAAATTGTAACATTGCTGAGAGGGACTCAGAATCTTAAGAAAATACATTAAAATGGTGAAGAGCAAATACTTTACCTTTCAATGCAAACTTATGTGGACATACTTATGACAGGCACAAGAGCAGGGACCAGTTTTGCAGGAAACAGCACAATCAAGTAGTTAAATCACACATCTGCTTAAATGCCTGTGATTACTTTGAAGATTTTACCAAGGACTGAAGAAGCGCTAATAGAATCCCCTTTACATGAGGGAACCCAGAGGCAAGCAAGTGGCAAGTTTTCCACAATCTAGTTATTTAGTTACTGGAAGGTTTCTTAAGGCACTCAGAGTATGCTCTGTCTCTGCTTTTCTGAAGCTGATATGTTATGCTCTACATCCTCCTTCTCTAAATTGATTCTGTGTACATCTACCAGTGGCAATTCCAACATCCTACTCCAAAATAACCCCGGGCTACGCTATAATGCTTTTGTTTTAAGTCAGAGCAAGTTTTCTGTTCCTTCCCCCTGTGGGAGAAAAAGAAAATAAACAAACCCCAACCCCAACCCAGACAACCTTTGTCACATCAAGCTTTGTCTGACAGATTCCATAGCTTCTTACACTGTTGCTTCATTGTCAAATTCATTATCCAGCGAAAACACTGGATATATTGAACACTGTAAACCTAAGGCATTCATGAAACCTCATGAAAAAAACCAGTAATGCAACAACAGTGCAGCACTTTGAAGATGGTGTGGTTCCTCTACTGATAAGGGAGAGAAGAACCATCCTCATCTCCAAGAAACAAAATGCTGATGGCTGACCCGATAAATTAAGTGTATCCTTTTTTCCAATTAACAGTTCCCAAAAAGTTTCTCCGAGTCCTACAAAATGAGGATTTTCTTTATGTCCATAGCAGACACACCAGAAATAATCCTCAAAACAGCACGGTGTAAAAGACTTAATGTTCTCTGAAGTCATCAAGAGAGACAGCTTTAATACTCTAAAAAATTGCAGGTAGAAATTCATTGGAGATTCACTGGAATAGCAAAAAAGCAAACCAGAAGCCACCATAAATGCCTCCTCAACCAGCAGTGCATGACAGGAAATCCTACAGCAACCTTGGGAAAAAAAAATAAAAATCCATGTTTTCAGGAATAAAAATCCTAAGGAGAAAATCTGAAGAAAACAGGAGTGAAAAAATGTAAGCTGTAGCAACTACTTGTGTCACTATACATGGGAAAAAAGCCTGCTGTTTCATTTCAACTTGACAATGACACACAATTTTAGTTGCCCTTGGTACTTCCAGTTTAGCATCAGACATGGATGGGAAAATTATCAGATGCAGGATTCTCTTTGGCACTAAACAAGCAAACCCAAAACCCAAGACTAAAAAACTAGCTACCTATTTACAACATGAGTCAAGGCTTAGCTCTTACTTACAATGGCTATTAGCAAAACCTCAGATTTGCATTACTTATTTAAAAATGTGATTTTATTACTGATCCCATATTCTCCATTTATTAGTGGACGTCAGAAAGCAACGTTTCCACAGTAATTCAGATACTTCTGACATGTCTCCTGTGAAAACATAGTTCTAGCCGACATAATCCCTCTAAAGCATGTTTGGATTATATACTGCAGTTTGAACTCTCAGGAAGTGTACAAATATGTCTAAAAACCACATCTAATATACACATTCATACTTTGTAAACCAAAGATTTCCTTGTTACTCTACAGTTTAGGACCCAGCTTCTAATGCCACTAACAGGAATGTCACTGTTCAGTGAAACTGGAGCAACAGCAGGTGTTTCTTAGCAGAGGGAAGCATGAAAGGCTTACAGTGAGGATTGTATTACTTCAATAAAGCATACTGTAGTGATACACACAATGATATTTTGCGTTTATTGCATTTTATGTGAGCTAGAAGTGCCCATAAATTTATTTCCACTTACAGCTGATGAAGAGTCTATTTGTGACAGTCACCTTTGATTTGCTCGAACTCTGAATCTGGCTAAAACAATTTATTGGGGGAGTTGCTTCAGTTACCAGTTAGATAGCAGCAAGTTAGCAAAGTTTTGCAGCAATTATCCTTCTCCTCTGAACTACTCCATTCCCCTCCTCTAGTTGCATTTTTGTATGTAATAAAACTCACAACAAAATGCTTCAGATGTTGCAATGATCAAGATAATCTTTGTAACCTGAGTTCAAATAGTTTACAGCTATTATCAGAAACAAGTGAATGATGTATTGCCCTCCTGCTGGTATGTTGACATTCCTCAGTTATTTAACATCTGTCACAGGCATTTTCATGCTGGTAACAAACGCAGAGCAACTGATACTGCAAAGCACATACAGGGTGTTCACATTCTCTCACAGTACAGAAGACTTCTTTGTGTTTCTGCCCAGTGGGCTAATAACAAATTTAATTAAGATCTACATAGAACAGTTATTGAAGGAAAACAGCCCACTGAGGCATGGTTCAGGGTCTGCAATGAGTACAAAGGTTAGTTAGACTGCAGAAGGCAGCATTTAGTATTAGAAAAAAAACGACCCCTTACCTTTCAGCAAGTGCTTGACTGGGTGTGCTTTTTACAGAGAGCAGCTCTTCTTCAAGCCTTTTTCTTTCTGCTTCTAGCTGCTCTAGCTCATCTTGAGTACGTCTGCATGGTGTAATAAACTGGAGTTCCTTTAAAAGCTCTTCTTTTTCATTGATTAACATCAGTTTTTCCTTTTCCACATCCAGTGCCCCAGGCCAAGCTTCACTATCTAGCTTAGAGAGTTCAATCTTCAAGTTAGCCATGCTAAAATAAAACAGAGTAGATATGTCTGAGCCCAGCATAGCACACAAAACTCAAGAACAAGAGAAACAAAAGCTGGCAGAATATAACATTTTCTGCTAAAAGCTATACATTAAGGTTTGCTTCACAAGAATGCAGACTACACCAGGAAAAACAAGGCACCTATCCAGGCCAATAGCAATATGCATATGCATTAAAAAATGAGCTGCTCCTGTGTTCCAATGCCAAGTTTGAGTAAAAGTCACAACATAATTAAAAGCTCTACTGAAAGTGATCTGCCTGGTAACATGGTAGTGGCACTTTGCTTTACTTATTGAGGAATATGATGGAATTCTCCTTTGCTGTTTGAGGCTGCCTTGCTCCTCACAAACAGCAACTACCATGGTGAAAGAATGTGTACCGTAGCAAGATAACATACTTGAGCAGCATGCATGAATGCAAAACTTAACAGGCAAAAGCATTGCTCTTCTATGTGATTAAAATAAGAGGTAAAAGATCAGCAGCTACCTAAAGAGAAAGGAGATTATTTACTCAAAATTTTGTGTTTGTGCAACTGCTGTTCCCATTGCAGATGTCAAATCACAGAGTTAAGACACCCAAGACTTGGTCAGCCATACATGTTCTGTGAATATACGCATGTAATGGTATCAGAAACCTCCTTACATTATTATTGTACTACAGCTCAGTCTTGATCAAGACAGGTTATTTCCAGTGTTCAGCCTCCAGAATCATTCTATCTATGGGCTCAGCAGCATAGCTTAAGAAGTGCAGGTCTTGCAGTAAACACTCACTGTCCCCTAGGAAAACCTAAAAATTCCCATTATACGTGCCACATTATCTAATAGGATGAGAACTTTCAGTCGGTTCCAGCCTTAGCCACACCTGAACCAGCTGCATAGCTGAAGATACGGAAGCTCTGAACTACGTAATAGCTCCTAGCCTTCTGCATCTCTTTCTTGTAAGCTGGAAAAAGGCAGAGAAAGGAGAAGTTAAAGCAGAAAGATCTTCCCATACAATCTAGGACAAGAAGAACCGATCTGTTACTTTTATATGTAACTGCCATAGCTACCCTACATGAGCTCAACAACTGATACAAGTCTGTGCAACTTCAGTATTAGCAGGCGCTACCTAAGGTAATGACCCATTTCCTAAACACACACAGAGATAATTTGGTATGTATAATCTTTCTGCAGTTCTGACAGATCTCTGGGAAAACGTTTTTCTTCTTTCCAGTTTGTTTCCTGTGATTAAGAAAACAAATAATATCATGCTTATTTTGCATCTCCAGTTTTAATTTTACAGTACATTAAGGCATTTATTTATGGGCAAAGCTAAGAATAGTTAATGATGAATCTAACTATCCCCATTGCTTCTACTAGAAGATGAACAACTCATCTTCCCACCTAACCCCTGCAAGAACAAGCTTTACTCAGGGTATTTTCACAGAAAAAACAACGTAAGGCAAACAAATACTAGTAGTGCTACCATAACCAAACAGTAGGATGAAATGAAATTAAGCATTTCAACATATTTTGCAGCTCTCACGTATATCACATATATTCCACAGTTCCTTAGAAGAGCAGTAGTCAAAGGGAAAACAACCAAGTAATTTCAGATGAATAATGAAACGTTAAGACTTTCATCTCCAGGTCACTGGTTCTAGCTAATCTTGTTCTGAAAGTAGCTGCTACTGACAGCTGTCAGAGGGCCTGTGGGATGCAATGGTAGTATACAAATAGTTCCTTTGCTCCTGTGCTATAGACAAATCTCCATGACTATTAACTGACTCTTTCCAGCTGCCCCACGGGCAAAAGACTGGATGGACAAGAAAACTGAACTAGTCTCACTCCTAAGGAAGTCCTTGCTCTACAGGTCAACAAGGAATATTACCCACCAATTTAAATGAGAGCATTTAACCTTAAAACACACTAATGTTATAGAGAACAAATACTTAGTTATGAAAAGGTAAATGCATGGACTACTGAAATTTTGACCCACATTCTTGGATGACTAATTTGTGAGGCATTGAGATCTTGTGCTGTAGTACTCATACCCTGAACTGGTTTTCTTTTCTCTCTCTTTTTATTTTTCAGGTAGAAGTGGTAAACTGACCTACTGCCAGGAGATTTTTTGGTTGAAAAAGTGAGATAAAACACAATGCTGGGACTTCTCTGTTTTGACTGTGTCTCAATAGCAAGGAGAATCTGGATTTGGATCAATCACACCTGAGAAAATATATCATCTATCCACATCACTCTCTGACAATTAAAGTTACATACATAATGATTCTGAGCCAAAATCATACGTGTTCAATAGTGAATAAACACAACAGCCTTAGCACTATGATATAATCAATGCATTCATCAAAGAATTTCATCATACTCCTCAATAAGGATATAAAGAATGACTGTTGTTACCAGCAAGGACAGTAGCTACTACTCAGTATGAGGAGGGTATATGTTTGAAATTAGGCAAAAAAAAACCCAGTTGATTATGCAGTCTCCTGCTATTAAAACATAAAATTAACTATGCCTTTACTTGTTACTCAGAAGCTGCAAATTTATTTTCCCAGTTTTCTACTTGATCATGCAGATTAAATTACATTTTAAACACAGTTTTCATCTGGAGAAAGAGTTCCGTTTTTTTATTTTATTGTCTTCTTCAGTTCTTTAGAGAGAAAAAAGAACTTTGGGTATGGCTTAAGGTTTTAGATTTCTGTTACCCTTAAATTAGACCCTCCATAACAAAAAAATGTAATGTTTCTGAATAGCTGACACCTAATTTTGTGAAAAGTATTGGAAAATAACAGCATTAATTAATACAGTGTTAAGAGAAAGATATTCCACACACACACTTTAATAGTAAATCTTCTCCCAGTATGAGGCAGCACTTCTGGTGCACCATAAGACACGTCATTCTAACACTGAATGTTCTACTTTCTGATGCCCACTATTCAGCACTCTGGCAATTCATCAAAATGGCCCTGCTTTCATGACCAACCCCTGCAGAGCTTTATTTGGAAGGCATTCCACATTCATCAGTGGAGCAGTTGCTGATTCTTTTTCTCCTCAGGTTAAACCCATTAAAAAACCAAACTCCATAGTGATAACAAGTATGTAAATTATGCAAAGTCCTAAGGACAAAAAGATATAATTAAGTGCACTAAATCTGCACTGGAAGTCTGAAGCAACTCTAAAACTGAAGAGCCTCCAGTGGCATAGTAAACTAGAAGGATGATCCCAAAGCAGCATAAAATGGGCATAAATAACCTAGTGTCTCCTTTCAGCGGAAAGCTACCTCGCTCTATTCCCTTAATACTGGAACTGATATTAATTTGTCACCGCCTTTATTTTCTTTCTTAATACATTCAACTTCGCATTAAAAGTAGACCTACTTTTCAAAAGCACCGACTGCTCCTGAAATTCTGCGCATTCTGAAGGGGAAGAAGCACTTTGCAGTGATGCCCACTTGCCTCAGGAGAGCAGCCCACTAGATGTCACTGCGAGCACAATGTTAGTACTGCAGAGATAGCTTCAAAGCTGTATTTTAACAAAGCAGCTAACCCTATTACCTTCTTTTTGCCTCTTCATATTGAAGACTTAGTCTGACCTTCTCTGCTAAATTTGATCTACTTCTTGCTCCAACCTGTTGAAAAAAGCAACAGCCTTATTAATGTGTAAAGCTGTTAAATGAATCAACACCAGCTATGCACAAGTTAGAAAAATCATGACTTAAAAGACTAAAACCACACCCCCCTGCAGCCACATGCTTGCTGTTAAATGCCTAGTTAGGAATCTACTCAGATGTACAAACAGTACTGTTATCTTCCGATCCAGTTCATCTATTTTTAACTCTGTATTACCAATTGTCCATATTACATTGGTGTAAAGCAAGCGCATTTCTCAACAAGTCTCACAGTGCTCACACCTAAGATTTTGATCTCCTACTTTAGAACTCTGTCAGTGCATTTCAACGACTTCAGTAAGTTTGCTACAAAACATAGCTTAGCTCTTTGTTTGGAAAACCTTGTACAGTCTTTCCCTTATAACCTTAGCTCACAGAACTTCAAAGAAAGGACAAAAATAAAGCACAGATTTCTGTATATGTAAAATACAGTCAATGAAACAGAGGAGGTTCTGATTAATTACTGAAGAAGTAGTTCCGCTGACAGTTTTTCAGCTGCCTGAAATGAAATCACACATTTAAATTCTGAAATCTTGTTTCTGAAAATTAAAAGCACCTTCATGTTGAATTAAGCCTGTCAGGTGAAACACAGCATTTGTAGATTTGTCTATAGGCTATCTGCTTATGCTGATTTTCGCTGTACCACAACCATTTGATTAAATCAGATTGTCATAAATGCTTCATGCCAAACATGTAAGTCCATCTTCCTTTAAAATTTAAAGGGAGGAAAATCAGGTAACTGACTCTAATTAATTCTCTCAAACGTGTGCCTATCTATATACATATACGCATATCAGCAACAGTAAACAACCATTTAATTCCAATTCCATTAACTGCAGCATTTTGATTCCATTTCTTTTTACATTCAACAAGATTGAAAAAAGCTCACCTCACCAGAAATGTCAGTCTGAGACCCTGTATCCAGAGTTTGTCTGGGAAAACAAAGCTGGGAGTTTACAGAGCTGGAACTCAAGTCTGGTTCTGATGTCCTAATGGTCTGGTCAAGATTGAATTTCTCTCTCAGCTTTGCAAGACTCTGTTCAGGAAACAGAGGAGGGGGTGGTGTTAAAGTTCCTTTGCACTTGATTGCGTTTAAACCAGTGTACCTACGAAAGATGTTTATACAGAAGACTACAGTATTAACATTCTGGGTTTACTTAATATTAAACAAACTATCCTTTTAATCAAGCAGTTGGTAGGTGACACTAAGGGAGACCAACACCTGTGACAACGTAAAAGCTACTCATGTGGTTTTGTGTCTCAATTGTTATTCTCTGACTGACACAGTGTTTTTTTGAACTAGAAACATCACAGGCATCACTTTGAAGCTTCATTTTAATTCTAGTTTGGCTCAAAGAATTCTGAGAATCCCCTGAGAAGTGTAAATTGCAAAGTATCATCAGGAAAGCAAGTCATGTTAAACCAAATACACCCAAATCTTACATCAGATGTTCAAAATACCTTCATCAAATCTTGTTTTTCTCTCTCCCCTGAGCTTATAGCCTTTCTGATGGACTTCAGTTCACTCAGGATGGCTTTGGCCTCACACAGTTCATATCCACTCTGGCCTCCAGACATTTTTTGGTCAATTCTGTGGAAAGAGGGAATATTAATACCAGATATAGAAAGTAATACTAACAATCTCTGCTGTTCTGCTTCAGGCAGAAGCGTAGTTAGAGAACAGAAGGGAAGGAGATAAATGACACCATTTCCTGTAACAGACATGCAAAGAGGAAAAATGACATTGAAGTCTCCTTTAAAATACTTAATCCTTTGCAAAAATGTCAAGCTATCTAACATAGACACAATGCCCAGTGAACGGCTTTTGCTGACATCAGATATTCAATGGAAATATACCTCTGTCGGCTTTAAAACTACCTCAGCTAAAATACTGGGCCCTTAGTCAACAAGCAATTCTAGTTGATCTAGTCTCAAAGACATAAGGGGCACAGAGCACTGAAAACTCCTACACATGCTACCAGGAGCATAGCATTATTGCTGACAATGCTGTCAAAATGCCCATCCCCATCATAACTCTCTGCAGAACAGAAATAGCTTTTGGGCACACTTTTCATACTATTAACTGTGATCCTTACAGAAGCAGAATTTTTTAGTAGCAGTATTCCTCTATCCATACCCACACCATGACAGGGCAGACAGGCAAGCTTCTTGTCACTAATCAGCCTTGCAGAACAGAAATGTAACCAGCACCATTCTTGTCTCAGCTTCCCTCTCGCTCACCCTAATCCTAGGCATTAACCGTCTGGAACAGCTGTTCTACTCAGCCAGTCACACCAGGCTCTCTTTATTCACAAAACCTCTGGATAATTAACACCATATGTCATAGATCGGGCAATTCATTAAATTCCTGGACTATCAATGACTTTAAAAACTGTAACTTGAAAACAACAAAACAAAAAAGCCCCTAAACCTTGAGATAAAAAGGTATTGCATTTTAGGATTTCCATATTTACTTCAAGAACTATAGTTTGTAAAAGCATTTCTCAGATCTCTCATTTAACTGAGTACTTCGTAGCATCGTGGAAATGACTGCAGCTGTGCGTCACAAAATTAAAAGGCAACAACCATCTTCGCAAAAGTCAAGCATTTAGTAGAGAATACATTCTTTTATAATGCAATTGGTTGTCTGCTTTTATCACCATCCATCATCTTTGCTGGAAGACATTAACCTTGTGAGCAAGGAACCAGCAAACTTTTCAATGATCTGAAGTGAACTTGAGCATCCCCTGCAAGAACATCAGCTCACACAAAACACCTCTGTGTTCTATTTTTTTTTTCAGTTTCGGGCACAGAAATATGAAGGTTCTGAAGCAGCCTTTAAGGCTGTGAGCACCTCTACTTTCCTTTCTTCAAATGTCAGGTTTTGTACAAAGTAGAACTGCATCTGTCTAAGAAAATTACCTATGTGAGTCAGTACTCATTCCTATTCAAGGATGTATTTGTTTCAGCTTGAAAGCTTCTCAAGCTCTTTTATAGGTAGGCACTTACTATCTGACAACACTCAATTTTTAGTAACTTATCAGGTTGCTAAGGTCAAATAGATACAGGACAGTCCAACAATTGGGATCATGAATGAAAAGTTAGGATGTGCCACATTCAAACTGCAACTGCTTTATTCTGTATATAATTAAGATGGACAAGAAGGATCTCTGACATATAGGAAATTCCATCATCCTGTTTTAAATTAACAGGATTAGTACTGTTTGAAGGTGGCTGACTGAATTTTAAAAACAAACGTCCATTGTGTTTCAGTGGAATGCTGTTGACAGTTTCTGAAACATGCTTTGGATTCCTATCAAAATGGCTTGTGAGCAAGCTGCTTTAAAACAATACTTCATTGTTGAATTAATATAATAAAACCAGCATGATTGGCTAACCTTTAATCCTGGGACAGCAGCATGAGTTTTTATTACCTTAAGCTTTAGAATCAATGTGCCTTTCTTCTTCTAAATTTTGTTTCAAATGAAATCTGATTTATAGTTAAATAAATTCAATCAACTACCCTTTTCTCCCTACGCTCCTCACTAGGCTTTATATATTGAAATAACAAACAAATATTACATTTCTGTTTCAGTCAAAATGAAGGAGAATAGAGACTCAACTAGCATCCTCCTATGGTGCTGAGAGTTTTCAGTTTGCAATTGCTTTTAAACTCTTCATGCCAGGAAAGTGTTTCTCATCCTTTTTGGCAGGTCTCTAATTATGACTGACCATTTCCTGGACCAGAATTTTTTCCTCTTCCTTAAAAAATAAATTCCTAATGTACAGAGCTGATCTATCAAAACACACAGGCAAGAGCCTACTGTTCAGATGTTCTGTTTAGAATTAGGCACTGAACCCCAATCACACACGCTCTGTCATCCTTTGCAAATCACTTCTCTGCATTTTATTTATCTAGAAGACGGAAATGCAATTAATGCACTTCCCTTCTCCCACCTTCTGTCCATCTTCCCTATATATTTTGTAAACACTCCAGCATAGAGATTATCACTTATCTGACAGCACACTGCCATACACAGGAGATCCAGAGAAAGAGGGTCAATGAATCCAGACAATATTACTTTTAATGCTACAACACTGCTTTCTGCTATTGGAACTAGCATACTAATAGCTCACAGCTCATCATTTTACTGTTCAAGTGTATCCTTAATGTATGGGTATATAACACAATACAGAAAATAACTAGCATTAATAAATTTCTGTTCACATTAGTCAAGAAAACATGCTTGTTAGCAAGGTTTCTTCTGCAGCAAGTTCTCTGTGGTGACAGTTCCAGTAATGTTTAATACTTCAGGGTCCAACTTTTTAAGTCAGAAGCAGCAGGGAGTGCTCAGACTAAAAAAAATTCATTCCTTAATAATCCAACTAGTTAAATACCCAGAATGCTCACCCGGTTCAGCATCAGCCCTTTGGACATCAGGCATCCCAGCAACTGGAACAAAGAAAGTCAGGTCTCTAATTCTCAAATTGTGACTCGTTTCAAACCCTGTACAGTTGCACACCTTTTATACCTCCAAGAACAGCACCTTCCCCTTTCTCTCTTTTGGAGCTCAGAAGTTGGGAAGGAGGAAATAAAACCTTTTATTTCCTAACTACCTTCTTAAAATTTTGTAAAAATAAATAAATAAATGTTTAAATGTGACACACAAAGCAGCTGAATGGGACCCTTTCCCACAGCCTTTCTTTCTTCACAACACCAGCTACTTCATGGGGGAAAACACAATAGGAGAGGGAACAGATTTCTCATGTTAACACCTGCACAATAGGTTTGCCATTTCTACAGATTGCCTGCTTCCTAACAGCAACAACACAAGTTATTAGATTCTTGTTTTTTTTCCCCAATAATTGTTTTACATAAGATGGATTCAATTCCATGCCAACAAAAAAAAAAGAAACTGGTCGACTGAATTAAGTCTGATTCAACTCTTTTCTTTTACTCACTGTTGCAGTGTTTCAAAACCCTGTTCCTTGTACAGCAGCTCTTGCTTCATCTGAGAGAGTTCCCTCTTCAGCTTCTTAACCTTGTGTGTTAAATCAAAGCAAGAATTAGAAAATTCCTCTTGTTAAACAGCACAACACATGGCTTTGAACAATTAATGTAGTCTCTATATCAAATGAAAAAAAGAGAGTAAATTGCTCTGTTGACACATATTAAAAACAAAAGGATCATCTCTCTTCTTGATGTCTATGGGCAACATGTTTTAGTATTAAAGGGACACAAGCAGATTAAATCACATTCCTTATTTGTATCAATACCACACTGTGTTATTAAACCTGAGAGAACTTTAACAAGTAATTTACTTCTCACTTGTTAAGTATGCATTCCAACTGTCCTACAGGGACGTGCCTGTTTATTTTTAGGCTGCTTATTTTTTTCACCCTTTCATTCCAGGAGCCTCTTGCATCATTTGCACTGTAAAAGGCCAAGTTTGGACTATTTTTTTTTCCTTTCTCCTATGAGCCATCCTTTTTGATAAAGCTTTACCAACACTGGATCCCTAAATATATAGTTCACATTAATTTCATATTAAGACAACAATCACTAAACACATCTGGATTGCAAATACATGAATCTACTTAGCAAAAATGTCTTTGGCAAAAGAACCCCTGCTTTCCCTAAATCTGCATGCTCAATAGGCTTTCTTTATCTTAATATTGCTATTTCAGATGTTAGCAGACATGAGAGCACCACCAAATACTTATGAATATAGATTAAATAAAAAAAAATCCTCTATTTAATATTTCATGTCATACTTCCCAAACATACTAAGCCAAAGTTTCTGGACCACCTACTAAGGAGTGTACTTTAGCACATATTAAAATTAATCCTCAGCATAGGATTACAGAGAAGGAAATGCCTTCCTGAACTGTAGACTCCCAAATTTCAAGTTTTGTGCCTCTACACCTGGCTGATTTGCACTCTCCATACTAGCCAGATACTGCTGGGATTTTAACTCTCCAATAGTAAGGTGAAAAAAGGAAGAGCCTGCTGGAAGTTCCCTGCTATCACCTACTGCTGTGAAATTCTTGCTGACTTTCATATAGGTCCTCAGGTACTCAACTCTTTTGAAAAGAGGTTTATATTAAACCATTCAATTAAAAGGAGTTTTGACCAATTTAACTGAAATTAATTTCAAAACATGTCTTCAAGACTTTTTGTACCCAAATCCCCTCAGACATCTTGCTTGCTGCTGTTCATCAAATAAAAAATATAATAATAATACCAATGTGCCAGGCGAGTACAAGTACTAAGCATCAGCAGCTGCTGTAGCTTTCCAAGAGACTAAAAATGCTTTGTATATCTAAAATAACCAGTGATTTGTGGGGTCTTTCTATGGGTTTGTGAATGATAGGCACTCTAGTTTGTAGCTTCTGGCTAACATTTTTGTGACAGAAATAAAATGCTTTTAAACTCCATTTTCTCCAAAGCAAAATCTGTTCTTTAGATGAAGGGTTAGGTTTGGGCTTTTAGAAACTATCATCACTAGTTGCTTTACTTGATAGAAAACTGTTTTTATTTTGTCTGTACTGAGTAGTTAGCACGGTAAAAAGAGAATAAGTACAAATCCAGAGCTCCTTAACGGTTTCTTCCCTGACTAGCACAAAACCCTCAAGAATAATCTCTCAAGTATTCTGATCAAGGTTATAGAAAACGAAGAGGTATCACCTCTGCGTTCCAAGTAATGTGTAAAACCCGAAAGAAGTATCAACTTTTCTGAGAAACACAGAATGGTTACAGTTTTTCTTTAATATCAGAAATGTGAATTTATAGTAACAGTACAAGGCATACTTGATTCCAACTTAGAGGACCGGATCTCTCAGAAACCCTTACAAAACCCCTCAAGATCATCTTCTGAGTGTCCTCTTCTGTGATTCATCATCATTTCATTATCAGGAAATGTGAGTTAGTCACATTATCCTAGAAGGACGTGACCTACATTGTAATACAGACTTTGTGTTTACTGCATCATACTTGCATTAAACTACTCTTGTGCTCCTTGTCTTCTTCTTCAGGTCTTTCACATAGTTCCTGCTTTTTCGCAGCTCTTCACTTGTTTTATCCTTTACCCCCTTCCTACTGCCTCTGCACATAATCTTAAGTCACCTAACAGGCCCCTCGCTTCCTGCTTCTAACTGCATCTTCAAGCATGCTCCTGTGCTAACCTCTTTCTATTCCTGACACTTAAGTACTAATTTAACAACCCCTCCCCTTGTTATAAAGGTGCATCTTCTACTCATTGCATATACATAAAACATACTGTGATCACATATGCTTTGTTTGAACTATCTTACTAATTACTAATTAAGAACTCAAAAGCTCCCCCCTCAAAGTCCCTTGCATGATCAGATTTTTTTCAGTTTTAATCTTGGGAGAAAGCTCTTCTTCTGCTTATTTTAACAACTGTCCGATTTCTGTCATATTTTCTCCATGACCTATTGCACAACAGGCATTTCATATATCCAAAAGACTCCCCATGCATATATTAAGTACAGCTCGCAAGGAAAAGGCCAAAGATCAATTCAGAACTTCCTTGAATGCTGAGTTTCTCCCCTCCAGCCACCATTAACCTGATGATACCAGCAAGCCTCAGCCAGTGTGTGTGAGAGAAACAGATTCAGTACATCTGACCTAATAATTCACTAAACAATGAGTAAATCCTAACCAGCTGGCTAGCAGCTTACTAATGACTAACTTTGTTTCCCATTAAGACCAAGCATGCATATACTGTAAAATGCCAAAATGTGGCATATTAGCAAGCATCCTCAAATATTCAAATAAGGTTAAACTATTATAATAGTCATACCTCTCTGGCCAACTTCCATGAAAACCACTTTCTAGCCCTAGCATGATGGGGCTCTACTTTTTCTTATCTCAATGACTTTCATATCCAGTGGCTTTGGATGTCAACACACTTTATCCTGATACAGATATTCTTTGACTGCACCCTCCTACACTCTGCAGACAAGATTCGGGTCACCTATTTTAGGCACACATGCAACTTGGACTTTGTGATGCCAATAAATCAGGTGTTAGGAACCAGCAGGATATTAGGCTCTTTTACTACAAGAAATAACAAAGAGAAGAAAGTACCCCTCAAAAACTAATTACTTTAATACATCTGCTTCCTTCCTCAGTGACCAAAATTGTAACTCTGCAGCCAAGAAGCGATGCAGTGGTTCTGCATCTTGAGCTGGGAAGTGATCAGAGCTTAAAAATGAGAAAAAACTGAACACAGAACCAGGCCTGAATTTCCTCTTCTTTGACTTGTTGGTGACAATGTCTACATTTTGTCCTGTGTTTTGTTCTTTAACAACACCATTAAATTTCCCAAATATAGTAGTGATCTCCTTGACAAAGGGAACATCCGGTTCTGCTCCACTCATTTTAGAAAGAAGCTCTCACCCTGTCTTTTCATTCGTATTCCTGACAGGATTCTAACTGCTATTGATTCTCCCTACTAAAATTACAAATTTTTCCTCCCACCTCCTCCAATGTTGGAATAAGTTTTCTCACTAACCATTTCCCTTGCCTTTAAAGGATAAGGGACTACAAATTGTTACTGGCAAGGATGAACAGGTGTAAAAGCAGTCAGGAGGGCAATATCCAGATGACAGTTTTACAGTGCGTTCCACCCCGATTTATATTGGATTTTTAAATGTTAATGAGCTACTCCACAATTTTAAACATTAATTGTTTGGCTTCCTAATCATAACTCTTACTCTAGATGAAGGAGGATGTTACTCTTGGAAGCCTCTATGAGTGCTGCTCTCCGCAGAAACCAGGAGGGGGCAATGGAAGAGCTGAGTAATTGCTGTCGCTTGTGCTCCTGAGTCTACTGCAGCCCTCATGGAAAGACTATGCTGTGAGATACGGTCTTTTTAGCCTGTATGGTTTGGTCTAATTCTCTTCATTACTAACTACAGAAAGTCTAGGCTATCCATAGAGCATTATATGACACAGCTTAAATAAATTAACTCCCTGTATAGATTTTAAATGTTTTCCAAACCATTTCCTCCTTATTCAAAATAAGTTCACTAGAGACTAACCTGTGAATAGAAGTTCTTTATATGGAGTCTGTAGCGACCATCCTGAACACAGTTGACCAAATAATGGGTATTTGTTTTACTAATTTCAAAACGCAAACACAAACTTTAATTCTTGTTCTGAACTGTTCCATTTTGACAAAACAAAGTTTCACATCATTATTGAAGAGTGGTTCGTAAACCAACACGAATTTGTGAGGCAGTTCATGCAGCTAATGGTGTATTTCTCACAGAAGAAGGATCGTGTAAAAACAGTCATGTAGCTGCAGCTCACTTTGGCCTACTACTTTCCTATTTTTACCAACAAACTTTTACTCTTCCTTTCAAAAACAAAAGCATACAAGTGAAAATAATTATCAGTTTTATTTAAACCCACATCTAATTAGAAAATCTGTCAGAGTTTCCCCAAAATGTGTTATCTGAAAGTAACAGGCAGCTTTAAAAGTTAATTAAAAACCTCTGAATGGTATTCAATGAGAATACTAAGAGGCTTCAGTACAAGGGGATAAGATATGTCTGCCAGTTCATGCTTTGCTTGTTCTATACTCATAAACTTTGCACATAGAATACAAATGAATATGAATTAAGTACTCTCACCCTTAATCTTGTAGTGGAGATTTCAGCCTTCAGAATGTCAGGGTCATACTTTGTGCTTGATGAGGAGCTTGAGAACACTTTTTTAAAAAGACAAAAAAGGACAAATATTTAAGTACTTTTGAATCATTAATTAGTTTCTTTCTTGAGGAATCCACGTTGATCTAAAAAGTGCAGTAAAACCTGTAATACTTAAAAAAAAAAAAAAAACAAAACAAAAAAACAAACAAACCAACCAAGCATATTGTTTATAGAGTAGTCAGCGTTGCAGGATGGCAATAACTAATAAATAATCAAAATTTCTCCCCTTCTTCCCCTACTACTATTTGGTATCCTCTTTTGCTTATCCCAGGATTCTAAAGTAGTACTTTATTCTCCCTGGCCTTTCTATCCCTTGCTTTCTGTTCCTGTTCTTCTAACTGAGCCATCTTGTGATCACCTCTTCCTGGAAGCTGTAATTTCTAAGGAGATCTCTGGAAAGCAGATCTATTCAGAAGCCTCAGAGGTCTGCCACTCCATTCTTTCACAGCTGCACGTTACTTTTATCACACTATGAACTTCTAAGAGAGATATTTGACCATCAGCCTCTGACAGCAATCTACTGCAACACCAGTTCCTTGACCACCATTGTAACATGTATCTCTACTTCACACAGGCTACAGAATTGTTATATGCTGGTCTGACAAAGACCCAACAAATTCCCCTCTTGGTCTACTGCAGACACCTTTCACGCAGTAGGGCTATTTCAGTATGCAGCTGGGAAGGCAAGAGGTCCTGTTGACTTTGAACCTAGATTTGGCAGAATTTTGTTCTGACAAGCTGCATGACAAAATTCATTTCAGAGCCAACTGCTCTAAAGCACAGCTCAAAGGAGTTCAATTGTATCACAGAGAAGAGGGTTCTCTCCAGCAGAACACCTTTATATTAAATAATAATACAAAAAGTAGGGATGTTATCTCTAAAAAAGTCAGAGTACAAGGTGTTCATAGCAAACCTTGAAAATTCATCCTAAAGAGAAACAGGATCCCCTGCAAAGCACAGATCAAAGAAGCTACATTGTATTCTCTACTGTACTTACAGCTTGTACGAGAGCTTGATTTTTCTTTATAGGCACCATTCAACCGTACATACTCATCCAGTGCAAGTGCTAGTCTCTGTTCTTTCACCTGGTACAGTTCTTTCTGAGTGCTGAGAGCATCCTGGGCTATCATAAGATAATCTTTTAACATTCTCTCTTGTTCTTGCCTCCATTGTTTCCTGGGATCTTCTATTTGTGTTGTTTCTTTATAGGAGAAAAAGAAAGGATTTAAAGAGACCTCTGCTGAAATCCATTGACAACTAGACTGTTTCTTTGTCTGTAATTCACAGCTATAGAAATCTAAACCATGGCTTGCCTTTAGTTACTATGAAAATGCTCAGTTTTATTCCAGTTTTTCTTTGCCACAATAGTGTGTGTAAGAGACACTATTTAACGGATCAACAGGTAAATGCTTATGTAGATGATTCCCACACTTTCAAGCCTGAACGAATAACATCCTAAACCTCAAGAAAAAAATTTTTTTTTTTTTTTTGCACCAGAGTATTTTGAAATAATTGGACCAAAAAAAGCCTTTCAATGACACCTTAAAATTGAATGCATTTCTGAACAAAAATGAAAAATAAGCTGAGTGACTACATTTTTTTTACACCCTCCCCCTCCCCATTTCATTAATTTTTACAGTCATGTGTTATTCATGTTTTACAGTGGTTAGCTCTTTCCTTTCCCCTCTACAAAAACACTTTTATCTTTTCCCCTGTAACTGAACTAATAGATCATTAACTCTCCAGATCATCTCACCTAACTCTATTCTTATCCCTGCTAGGCATCTGATCCCAGATACAACTCTCTTTTTTATGGTCAATAAACAGAGAGGGCCACCCTCAGAGGGCACTTCACTCCATCAAAGACAGCTGCCCAAGACACATGGGACTGAACTGACTTTGAGATGTCCACTTCTTCCCACCAACTACCCGGGTATAAATGAGGAGGCTGGAATAGGCCCTTAATTCATGAAGGGCTTCAGGTCAACCATTTTAACTCCAGCAGCCACACAGAAGATGGATTTGCACAGAATGCACAGACAAGAGGATCGGACATATCGTACTAGTATAGATTGATTTCATCGCATACTTTCTTAATCTAAATGCAGGTTTTTAAGATTTATAGAGATTTTTCAAAATGTAAACAATGTAAAGAGGAACAGTTAGGACCAAATGCTCAATCTTATCATTAATATTTCCTGACTTAGTTCAGCACTTTTTGAAGTTGTATAATGAATGCTCTTCCTTTAAAGCTGTACTAAGTACAAACACATTCTGATAAGGCATAGCCATGAAAAGATTGAAAACTAAATGCAAACATACACCACACTGCATTTTTTTGTAAGTTACTACTGTAAATCCTCAGAGATAAAAATCAACATTTAATACCAAAGTATTTAAATGCATAGTATTTACTTCAGAATTTTTCAGCAAAAAGGAGGAGGGAAGTTTATTCCCTGGTTAGATTTCCATCATTTCATTTCTCTGAATTGTTTTACTGTGAGGACCTATGCAAGGGGAAAACCAGGAAGACTGAGGGAAAAGAGGAACTGCAGTAGAACCAATCTGATTGCTCTGAACTGTAGCTGATGTGCAGTCTTGGGGGGAAGGCATTCTTAACTCCATATATGAAAACAGATTTTGTAACAGCAGAAACTGATAAGAACAGATTCTGGTTAATAACAATCTCCCATACTGACTGACTACCAGTTTTTCAAAGCCTTTTTTGGTGTTAATATCACAAACTAAAAGACATAAATAAAAAGCATCCCATAAAAGCAACCCTCTAGAATCCTAAACTGACAATTTCTATTGCACTGTCCATACTTCTAAAAACAAATACACACATATACACACTCCACCGCTTACCAACATGTCAAGCTTTTGTATTTCTACTTGGGAAAGGTATTTCTTAGATGTGCACAATGGATGCATAGAGAGTATATATCACATAAACCCAAACATGGTGTATAAAAAGATTAAAGCAGACAGGCTTTATATACAGCTGGTTTTCCAATAACCCCAACAGGAACACTCTCTCAAAAAAAAACCTATAGCTATGGACACACATACATAATCTTTGTGTCTATAGCCACCTGCGCTTTTCCACAAAGGTATCAGTCACACAAAGAAGCAGATCAGTATCTTCTCCTTCCCAAAAGGTCAATATATGCCCCTATCTGTGCCCACTTACTGCTGTTGTGCTTTAACACACTTCCACATACACAGTTATTTACACCAGATTAGATGAGCTGTCCTTTTTTCGTGAAGCAGGATGAAGATGATGAAGCAGGATTCTCATGGGTCAATGATCAAATAGGATAAATGCAGTTATGTTGGGTTTTTAGAAGAATGTAATGATGCGATTGTATTTTAAGAGTGCAACCAGCAGCTACCAAATAATCTTACAAGATTGGAAGGCCTCATCTTCAAGCACGTTGTAAGTAATTGCCTTGTAGGTTTTAAGTGAAGATTGCTCAACATGCAGCCCAAAGACCGAATGTAGCCTGCAGAGTTCTAAAACGTGGCCTACAGATGCCCTGTCCTTGTGACTGCAAGAGAAGGACAAAGCTGATCAACAGCAGATTATTCTGTACTGCTGACAAATACACTCATTTTCTTTTTGCCTCTCCAAGCTGCATGTGCAAAACAAGAGTATGATAATAGGAGCTAACATCTTTTATACTGACAGTTATGAACAAGTTACAGGTAACCATGCATTTTAAAACTGCATACTGTAACTTCAGCATACTGAGGTTTGGGTATGTGCCCATGTAGGTAACATTAACTGACTGAATTATTCTCAGCCAATTCCGTCTGCAAGTATTTCATTTCAGTTGGGAAAACACATAATCCTGGAAAAAGCAAGCAGTAAGGGAATGACTATCCTAGAATTGTTACTCAACTTTTACCAAGCAGAAAAGGCTCTAGAGTATTTTTTTACTTTACGTCTTCTTAAATATTATGAAGTGGAAAATCCCCAAAAAGACTATCACTTGTTTGGCAAGTTGTTCATATATATATAAATATGTGCCTGTAGAGCGGCACCATATGCTTGTTCATCTATACTTTTCAGTTATTTCGATTTTAATCAGTAGGTTCACTCCACAGAGGAGAAAAACCCAAAGACAGACTGGATAATATTTCTGGTACTGTAGTGCTGTGCTTTGAAAAGCATGTTCATTTGAGCACATGTACCTTCCCAGAGCCAATACATTTTTTAAAAGGCAGAGTTCTTTCAAAACCAAATATTTATTCTTCTCAAAGTAAAGCCTCACAGAGATAAGGATTTTTTTTTCCTTGGACGAGAATGTTTAAAGCACCTGCTGTTAAGATCAAACCTCCATACACAAGAATATTATTGCAATAGTTACATGCATGTCATTGAGGGAAGAGCTTGCTGAACATTTCAAAATGAGATGTGAAACCCTTAATGCTTAAATAAAAGAGCAAAAATTGAAACCACAAAGAACATCCAAACATTTTCCTACCCTTATTATTCAACAGCTAACGTAAAATAAACTTGGGAGATCTCATTCCTTTTTTAGGACATGTTTCCACTGGTGACTGCAACAGGATGGCTTACAACCTCGTCGGCAGGACTAATGAATGATGCAAAAACCAGACGGTCAGGTGAGGAGTAAGCACTGGTTATGAACACTAGACAGAGCTGCAGAGTCATATCTGTTCTAAAAAATACTAACTGGAGTTCAATCATCAGCAGTGGAGAACAAACAACCATCCCCCTGGGCACAACCTCTCCAATACTTTCTGCACCACCAGGTAGTTAAGTTCAAGAGTTCAGCTGGTTCTTGTAGAGAAAATGAAGATGAAATACTGGCCATCATTTTCCATAACATAAACCAGGATATTAACCGATGGCATCTCCTTAAAATGAATTTTTGAACAGCAGGAGTTGTGCACCTGGAGTTTAAATAGCAGGCTTTATAGCAAGAGCACTGTTTTGATTCAAAAGAAATCTTTATATATCAACTTCCTCTGTCCAATCACAATGCAAAATAATGTTCTATAGTAACAGAATGAGAAGGGTGGTGGTGTACCTAATATTCAGGTTACACATTTCTAATTTGACTAGGTTTTAGCATCATTTGGCAAAGCCACTTGCAAATCAAAATTACCCAGTTCTATTAAGAGACCTTAATTTAAAACCAATTAGTTTAACTTTAAACAAATTACTACAAGTGAGTAGTTAATACATTTATAAAAAAATATAAACAAGCCATTTATTTCCTCCTATTTTGAAAGTTCTGAGTGACTACCCACACTGGGGGGCAATTCTGTGAGACAGACAACCTTGTAGTTTTGCCCAGTGGAACCGCATAAGCAGCAGGATGGCACGCTCCACCCAAGGACATTCCTGTGCACTGAAATGTTCACAGCCATGTAACGTGGAAGAGGAAGTTATGCTAGCTTTAATCATACTGCTATTCATGAAATGCACTCTTCCTGGCTCACTGCCAGCTAGGTTTGATGTGCTTCAACTCAGCAAAAAAAGTTGGTCCAAACAATGATTCAAAACTGAAATGCTAGGACTCACTTTATGCTTTGACAGCTTTGTTTATTCCTTTGGCTAGAACTTGCTTCTAGGGCAGCAATGTTATGCATGCTCTGTGTAATTACACATAAGATTCATATTACAAGTAGCATACAGGCAATAGTCAGGCATGCCATTTTTTTAAGTGAGTTATTTTCAGATGTTATGTTCCTGTCTGCTATCAAGAAACTCTGCCAAATTTTTACAGTCTACTTGAACAGAAGGAAACTATTACCTTATCAGCAGTAGATCGTATTTCCCTAGAATACATGAAATTAAAATCCCGCTAGTAAATCCCACAGGGAAGGGAACAGCTCCCTGACGCCCTACTGCTAGACATGAGAGAATTGGACGTTTTACTGCGGGATTAACAATATGTGGAAGCAATAGCTTTCCAACATCTCCTCTTGCCAAACAAAATAATAGCACTGACTGGCTCTAGAACAACCCACATATAAGCTGTCTTCAGTCAGACAAGCTGCATTTAGGCAACACAGAGAACAAGTACTCTCAAGGGGGCCCACTACAAAAAAAAAAGCTGGAGACATTACATTGCTACTTGAAAAGGACACATACATAGCAAGAAGCGACAAAATCAGGACACTGTACTTTTCCCCCTGAAGAGAGAATTCTCACCTCTAAACACATGCCCATTTTGTTTCCATTTGTAAATGCAGCAGAATCACCATTTTGGAAAAGTGGCTATTCCCAGGGAAATTAGTTGACTTGGCTAAAAACAAGGACCAGAGACCTAAGATCTATAGGGAGAAGAGCAAGGAGAGTTGTATGCCACAGCTGGAGTTGTGTAATAGCTGCAATAGCCCTCCTTTCTGGCAGTGATAATTTCCACCATGTCAGCTCAACCCACACACCCTAACGTTACATTCACATACTCTCTTCTGCAGCAGGTTGCAGGACCAACCTATTGGAAAGCAGCCTACTGCATGCTGAGAGCAAGTCCCTGGAAAAAGGCTGCAGATAAGCAAAACTGGGGCCAGCAGCAGTGAAAGGAGAACCAAGATTTCAATGGTATCTCACACAAAAATGTCTCAAGACGGCACAAACAAAATCAACTACAACCCTTTGACATATAACATCAGAAGAGAAACAATGGTGTCTAAGATCAACCACCACAGGATAACGTGAGTTAGCTTAGTGGTAGGCAGTGAAAGTAATTTTATCAACAACATTACGTAACCACCATGGATATGTTTATTCTACAAGTATATCCCATGCTTCTTGATAAACAACCTGGCTTTCAAATCTCCAGTATTCTTCCTGTAATCAGACAAAAATACACTGGGAAAAAAAAAAGCGCAAGTATTACTTTATTGTACTTCAACTGGCAAAACAAATATTGCAGGCAACTGAGATGCAAGTCTTAATGAACAGCAAAGGAGCAAATGCACTAGCACTAGTTTCAGGGAGAACATCCAAGTGTTACTAGACTCACTTAAGGAATGCACTTTATTGCTTACATACCACAGGCTTTCTGAATGCCTTTTTTTCTCCTATTTGCTCTCCTCCCCCCTTAAGATTTTAACTCAAACCAGCAATCTGTACCCCAAAATTTAAGGAAGAACTCACAAATGCTACATAATTTGCTCAATAGTTATATGAAAATAAATAATAGCACATTTCAAAGACAGCAGTTTCAGTAAGACCATGAGGCCCAACAAGATGACATATACAGTGTCTTTAAAATGTTCTAACACATTGCTGGATACTCAAAGAAAAATCATATTGTACCACATATAAAATGGAATATAGATTCTGAAGAGAAACATGGAGGAAAATTTGCTTATTCAGATTATGCTTGGAACTGAGCTCTCTACAGTTTGCTTCCTGACACAGAACTTGCACACAAAAAATGCCTCCTCTCTTCCAGACACCTTCTTCACTTTTCCATAAAATAATTCTGGGCTTGGATTTGAGTAATGACAGAAAATGAGAATGTTTTCCAGCTATACTATGCAAGCATGAGCAGATTTCCAAGAAATATTTATTCAGAGATTTTTACAAATTAAAATCGAACATGTTATCCTTATGGCATATTAAGTTCCTCTAGATATCGGGAAGCATATGCTTATATATCTCACAGACAAATGCAGTAGAAACTGAGCATTTTGCTCTGCATTACCCAGTAAGTAGGCAAAGTTTCACTGCTATGGCTATCAGAACTAAGGCATAAGAAAAACATGTAAGTATGATCTGTATATACAAGACAGCAACTAAAAATCACCTTTAATCCAGTGTTTTCATTGCTCTAGCCTTCCTTCTGCAGTCAGCATGCACCCTATTTTTCTAATCCTTTCCAGTGGCCAGGGTGCAGAGGAGATCTGCCTATAAATAAGGTTCAAGTTAAAATGTACTGCACGTAGGCTTTCACCATGTGTGTTTGCTGACCATAGAGTCTCACAATCATTTCCCAAATGCTTGCGTGTCACCACTGGCTTAGAAGATGGTGATGGGTTGTGGAAACAAACAGTGCACATTTGTGATCATGATACATCGTTTGACTCCTTCAAGCTAACGGTAATTGCAGACTCATGTTAGGATTTTCAGACTTTTCCCTTGACTGAACATACAGCCTGGCACACTTTCATAGATGCAGATATACTAGAGTCCCAGGCTGGAGCAGATTAGAGTTGATCTAGCCACAAAACCTCCTGTGTCAGATAAACCAGTTGCACAGGTGTAAACTGGCATGAAAGCCTTTAAGATTACAAGAAGAAACAGAATACCTGCAGCTAAAATAGTGTTGTAAGTGTCAAACAATGTAAGTAAGTAGCCAGGCTTTGAAATTTTAAGAAGGAAATAAACCAAGTGGGGAAATCGGGACCACAACAGAATTCTATTCTCAAGCTAAATAGACACAAACCCCCTTACTTCATGCTTCCTGATGTTTTATCATCAGTGACTCAATTTTCCTTTTCTCTGAGGATGAAAGTGGTAGAAAGCTGTCTCTGTAAAGGCACACTCATGCTTCCAAAGAGGACAATTAAAACCAAGTAGGGAGAAACTGCAGAGGCAGAGAAGGAAAATGTCCAACTCTGTTTTCAAAAGAAGTGCTGGGGGTAGAAGGAAGGCAGAATAATAATTGTATTGAATATAAAATACAGAGCAGCAAAAAGAAAGTGATGTCATGGCTTGAAATAGTACTGGGCTGGGAGTAGCTATTCCTTCCCAGCCTTAGCTTTTAAATAAAGTATTTTTAAAAATTTTTAAATCATTCAGTTCCTTTTTGTTACTTTTGCCACTAACCTTCACTAATGGCAGAGTACATGTTTTATAGGTCAATAGTGCAGTGCAGTGAAAAAAACAACCACTTGCCTGGTTATTCCTGAAAACAAGAACTGCAAGTAAAGGAGAAAAATTATTTAGGGATTCACTCAATGCTGAAGGCAAGACAAAACTTGTCCCAGTCCCAGACCCCCTCAGACTATCCTGTCAAAGCCGAAGTAGAAGTTTTGCTTTCTTGTTCCCATCACCCCCACAGCTGTTCGTCTACACACATGCAATGATCCAGATCAGAAAACCTGAGCAGCTGGGGGAAGGAAAAGGAGGTTGAGAACAACAACTCACACACCTCAGGAATCAGAGTGCTTCCCCACTGTCCATGTTTACTGCTATGCCCTCATGCTGACACAAAGTGGGGACAAGAACCAGAGCAAGCATGACTGCTGCTTTAGCTGCCACCACCATCCAAGGAGTACACCTGGAAATCACAGCCTCAGAGTCAAAACTGCTTCCTGATAAACCTGCACAGGGCATGAAACAGACCAAAGTTCAAGGGTGCCATTGCAAAATACCTTCAAACCAACCTTACCATGAAAAGGAGCTGTCCCCTGCCTCTCCCACCTGACTGTTCATTCATATCCACAGGTCACCTTCCCTTGCTTGCTTGCATGAATAGGGGAGTGGAAAGCAGAACAAATAGCAACAATTCC
>JASSUY010013248.1:0-10993 GCA_032466535.1 Forpus xanthops | reverse complement strand
AAGTCTGCTCTCTTGAAGTCCAAGGCAGTGAGTTTGCTGCACACCCTTCTCACTGTCCTGAGGATCTCAAATTTGACCATCTCATGATGGCTGCAATCAAGGCTACCCTGCAGAGTCACATTTCCAACAAGCTCTTCCCTGTTGGTGTGGATGAGGTCAAGCATGGCACCTCTCCTTGTAGGCTCCTCTATTACTTGCAGAACGAAGTTGTCTTTCACACAATCAAGGAACCTCCTGGACTGCTTGTGCCAGGCCATACCGTCCCTCCAACAGATATCAGGGTGGTTGAAGTCCCCCATTGGAACAAGTGCCTGCAAGCGTGAGGTTATTCCTGTTTGTCTATAGAGTGCTTCATCCACAGAATCCTCTTGGTCAGGTGGTCTGTAACAAATTCCCACAATAATGACTCCCATTGCTGTTCACCCTTTAACTCTGACCCACAGATTCTCTGTCGACTGCTCGTCTGTCCCCAGACAGAGTTCCATACTCTCCAGCATATCCCTAACATAAACAGCAACTCCCCCTCTCCATCTGTCCGGCCAGCCTTTTCTAAAGAGCCTGCAGCCTTCCATCTAATTCCTCTTGTTTGTTCCCCATGCTATGGGTTTTTGTATAGAGGCATTTGAGCCAAGCTCCAAATGAAGCCGGGTCATTGGCTGGAGCAGCTGGAATATCTCTACATTGCTCTGAACGTTTATTATAGGTGCTGACAACTGACTGGGTGTGTTGGGCTGGAATGATGTCCCCTTCCCCAACACATCTATTTAAAGCATCCTTGACCATTCTGGCAAGCCTCCTACCAAAACCACTCTTCCCTTTATTTGTCAGACAAGCTCCACCAGTCCCCAGTAGACCTGCCGTGCTAAATGGATTCCTGTGTTCAAGATACCTAGCCCCCTGACCATGGCACCACCCTTCTAACCATTTATTAACCTGGCCAATCCTCCTAGCCTTTTTAAGGTCTTCCCCTGTATCCTGGAGAAGTAATGAAAAGACAATCTGAGCTCCAGAGTCCCCAGCCACCTCTCACAGAACTCCGTAGTGCTTTGTTATGTTCTCAGGGCTACTGCTGTCTATATCACTAGCACCCACATGGACCACTAGAAGTGGGTAATAGTCAGTAGTACTGACTAGAGCAGGCAGCCTCTCTGCAGCATCCCTGATCCGTGCCCGTGGTCGGCAACACACTTCCCTTGAGCCTGGGTCAGGCAGACAGATGGATGTCTCTGATCTTCTCAAAGTAGGGCCTCCTACTACTGTGACCCGTCACTTTTTCCTGGCAGCACGGGTAGTGGTCTTCTTTTTCAGTGCGTTGGCCTGTTCACGGTGTGAGTGCGTTTGCTCATCAGCCCCCTGCAGGACAGCAAAGCGATTCTGGGTGGGGACAACAGATTTACGAGGAAGTCCCTTCCTTTTAATCGTCCTCTTCATGCTTTTTTTTTTTTTTTTTCCCCTGTTACTGTTTCCCAGCTTCCTGGGTTAACAGCTTCCTTCTGTCCTCCATGAGCTACAGGGGACCCTTGAGGTCCCTGCACAGTCTGGTCCTGGAGCAAGCAGTGCTGCTTCCTCTCAGCTTCCCTGACACCTTTCAGCCTACTGACAGCATCCCGCAGCTCAGCCACTGCTGCAGGAGGACCTCCACCATGGAGCACAGAGTGCAGCTCTGCTCACTGTGCACCCTCCTCTCAGGAGAGCAGTGCAGGCACTCTCTACACCCCGAGCTCTGCACTACAGCCTCCCCTCTCATCGGCTCTGTCTGGGTGCCTACACTGCCCACCGCAGGAGCAGCCAGAGCAGAGCTCCCAGAACGGGCTCACCATCCTGCTCAAACTGCCGCACCTCCTGTTGCACAAACTGCCTCGAACCTGCCCTGTTTGCCCCCCCCCCCGTTCACTGCGCTCCTGGTCCTGACCTTACTTTTGAAGGAGTTTTCTATTTCTGCTGTTATGGTTGTGTGCATACTTTGTTCTGTGTTTAGAGTTGTCTGTTTTTATGGGCTAAGCTACAAAAATAGTATCTTGGCTTTGAGACAGTCTATGGGAAAGAATTTGTGAAAATACAGAAAATGAAACAGATTTTACAATGCAACAGCTTTTCTTCTTCCCTCTGTTCTGCATCCCTCAGACTTGTGAAAGTTAACTACAGTGATTTTATTTTTTATTGAGGAATGTTTTTTTTTCAATATCCTATTTATCCTGTTTGTTTGGTTGGTTGTTTTCTTTTCTTTCAAAAAGAGAGCAAAGATAGTGCTCAACATAGAAGCTTCAGGAGTCCTGATTTCTAAAGGTTTAGGGTTGTTTTCGATCAGGGTAGAGGCCTGACTCATCCACTAATTTTTCTGACAGTAGATAGTAGAAGATGCAAAGGGAACACTGTGAGAAGCAGCCAAGAATGTCTCACCACCCATTTTTCCACTCAGATTATCAAATCTAACATTAGAGCAGTGCAGACATATTAATGTATTTATCTATATTCACATACACAAGACTATTTTGTTGGGTTAAAGAAAATAAGTCAGCCATGCCAGGAATCAACCTTCTGGCATGTAATTCAAAGAAAACCATTTTTTACTAGGTGGAGGCATTAGCACAAAATCCTACTATCAGATATGCTAGTGAAGGGTATAAAGTACGCATTCTCATTACTGGAACCATTACAAGTCAAGGAAAGGAGGTGGTAACCCTTTAAAATGAGATCAAGACCAACACAAGAAAGAGACAAATCATTTATATATCTTCCTTTTGCCATTGTTGGTCATGCACTAGCCCTGGTCCCTGAAAGGTACTGAATGGCAGGTGACCCTACATGTGAACATCCATCTTCCAAAAGAGCATTGCTGGCTGGGCTGTGGCACTGAGTGGATCTGGGTGCACAGGGAATTGCCCATGTCTTGTGGTTTATCCCAGCAGGCAGCTGAACACCACAGAGCTGTCCTCTTGCTCCCTTCTGCAGTGGGATGGGGAGAGAATCAGAAAAAAGTAAAATCTGGGTGGAAATAAAGACAGCTTAATAGGACAGAAAAGGAAGGGGAAATAATGATAATAGTAAAAGAACTTAAAAAACCAGTGCTGCACAGTGCAATTTTTCACCTCCTGCTGACTGATGCCTAGCCAGACCTCGAAGAGTGAGCACCACCTCCAGACAATTCCTCCCACTTTTATGGTTCATCATGATGCCATATGTTATGCAAAAGAGTTTGGCTAGTTCAGGTCACCTTTCCTGACTGTGTTCTCTCCCAGCTTCTTGTGGCCCCCAGCCTCCTTGCTGGCAGAGCAGATGAGAAGTGGAAAAGTCCTGATCAGGGCAAATGCTGCTGAGGAACAATGAAAACATGGGTGTATTATCAGCATTGTTCTCATTTTAAATCCAAAACACAAGACTGTACCTGTCGCTGTGAAGAAAATTAACTTTATCCCAGCTGAAATCAGGATGCTATGGTCTCCAGCAGAGCTCTCATTTTTTTCGAAGCATATGATACAAATATCTGGAAACAGAATGAAGCTGCTTTTGAGTGAGAACTGTGTCGTTTGAGCTTGTCACCCCAAGTGTAAGGAAGAATCTATGTATATTTGTCTTAGGAGATACACAGCTAAGAGCAGAGCAATGCATATGCAGATTGGACTTGGTTTTCCCTTCTCATCCTCCTTTTGGTCCTAGAAATTAGACTGAAGCAGAACTAGCTTGTGGGAATGAAATAACCAAAATCTCTTATCATCTGTAAGAAAATAAACTAAACGGATATAGCCCTTTGGTTACTCCCATGATCTTGCTTTCTTTCTTGACAGGGGAAATTGTGAGCCCATAACTGTTCTTGACTGTGCCCTCCAGATGGCAAATATTTTGATTTAGTGCTAAATCATAGTGTTGGTGGTTCTGACAATTTATACATTGACAGTAAGGATCTTTCAAAAAACTGAGTCTAAATATGTTGCTCTAAGACTTTAAAATGTTTCAGAGGTCATGGTTTTCAAGCCTTTCTCCATAAGCCTTCCAGCAGAATGCCTTTATAGGAAAGGGGATCTTCTTAACCAGAGCTGTTCTTTAAGAAAAAAGGTTAAGTATTCTGAGAATCTGGATAAAAATTTTGTTGTCCATGCTTGTGACTTTTATGAGTTTGCTCTTTAATTCTAAAGGAAACCACACATACTCCTCATCTATCAGGTCAACTCTGCTCCAGTTAAAGCTGACTCTACTCTTAAATTTGTTTCCATGTTCTTGGTCCCCCCCAGATCAACATGAAGGCTGTGGGATCTTAAGGGTCTGCACTGAGGATCAGAGGTTTGGCTTAAGCCTGTAGTCTGTTTCAGACTTCTCTGGTGCCTTGGTCAAGTCTTCTAAAATACTTAGGGCTGGTCTCAGTGGGGGAGAATGACAGTGCGCTAATGGTGCCCTGAGCAAAGCTTCATTAATGAGCAATGAGGTTTTTGCATGCTGTGGTAGCAGGAGGTGCTTTTGTACCTCAGCTGCTTGTACCTTGGTCTGAGTTTCTATTCCTGACTCCTGGTAAACCAGGTAGTGCTAAGCTCTGCCTTTATATCTGAAAACATTCCTAGTATGCGTATGTCTTCCTCCTGATGAAAGACAGATGGAAATACAGCTTTTGTACAAAAGAGAGAGACTGGTCTCATGAGAGCATTGTCTGTGAACAAAGGTAGGAGCGGAGGAAGAGACATGAGTGTGCAGCACTGCTGATACTCATTCCAAAGCACTGGGGTTGCATTTTTTATTTTTTCTTGCTGAATTATAGATCAAAGACAGGCCTGAAAGTGCATGTTAGGAGAAAGCACTCAGATAACTTCTACTTAATTATGTTACAGCCTGTTATTGCATTAAGACATAATTGTCAATTTCATTAGAGTTAATTGTTGCAATTTTAATGTCACTATCAAAGTGAAGCACCCTAACTATAAGAAGCAGCACATTATTTTCTATTGTGTAATGCCCCGCATGTTACTACATGCCCAGGATCAAGACTTGGCTGTCTTTCTGAAAGAGAGACACGATTTTAACAACCAATGATTGGGTTTGGTGAAGCAATTACTGGGTGGCAATCTGAGTCTCTCTGAGTCTCTTTGGGCAGGAGATCAGAATGGCTCTTCAGGACTAACGTGTCTGACTGTGGTAAAGCTTAGATACCTGTGGTTCTTTTTTTACTGCACTTTCTAGGGGAAGCTGCTTAGCTGCACTGATGTGGTATTAAGCAGAGAGGCAAGCAGCTCCCAAGTGTTTTCATGGGTTAGGAATTGTCTTGGATTTGTATTCCCAGAGAATGTGGTGAGGCTGCTTTGCTTTTGGATGGTATTTCATGTGAGCAGGAGGTAGACTGTCCAAAGTATGTGTCTTGCACCAAAAGCTGCCGCTGGCTCATCATGTGGAATATCATTGTGGCAGTGCTTTGCTTCTTTGGATCAGCATGGGCTTTTCAATGGTTAACAAAGAAAAAAACAGACAAACCATGGTAGAAATGGATGCATGTGTAATTTAGACAGGTCAGTTTGTTTTATTATATGCTCTCATAATTATTTTCAGCATTATTGACTCCCCACAGAAGACAGAATAACCTAGATGCTATCTTTGCTAAACGATATCGCATTGCTACTTCAGGTTCTTTACTAGGAGGGGAGAAGATGCTAAATATGATTTATGTGGTACTTAAAGATGTACAGCAAAGCTGCTTTTAGGAAAAGCTGTGATAAGACAGTCACTTAAGGCTAGAATTAATGGTTTTATCCCAGTAAAGGCCAGGCCTTGCTCTTGTAATGGCTTTTAGTGTCCATTTCCTTCTCAACTAGATGGAGGGCAATAGAAAGCAAGTGGAAAACCCTTTCCATAACCGACAGAATCCGCAGATGTTGCTTGGAAGATGTAACTTGTTTTGTCACTCATTTGTTATTACTTTTTTTCTCCTCCTTGCTGATTGCTTTGGGCACTTGTTGCTCAGGTGTTTGCACTTCAGTGAGGTCCCCGTAAGGGTGCCAGCGGGCAGAGCTTGTGTGAGGGGCTGGGGAGCATGCTGCGTGTTTGCATCCCGTGATGAAGGATCTCGTGGGCGTTACCGGGCACGGGGCAGTGTGTTCTCCTGCAGTGCAGTTTGTTTCTCAAGGACTTTCAGAGTTTGGGTCCTTGGATGACGCCGAACCACGTACCTGCCTGCCCTGGTGCCGCCCGCCGTTAACCGGCAGCGGCGCCCCGCGTTGCCACGGGAACACTGCGCCGTTGCCATCGGAACGGGATCCGCGGCGCCCCCTTGCGGCCCTGCGCGGGCTTTCGGCGCGGGGCTGGCAGCCGGTGGCGCGCTGGCGGGGCTGCGTTCAGAGCGCAGGGGCACCGGGAGCCGCGGCCCGTCTCAGGCGCTGCTCGGAGAGCCGAGGCTCGGCTCGCCTAGTTCAAACTGTTCCCAGGATAATTCAATCGAAGGTCTGCCAGCTGTCTCTGCTGGGTGTCTGCTCCCCTTGCTCGGCCAGCGGCACTGGTGCCCGCAGAGATGCAGTTTCCCTCAGCCTTGGGTAAAAGGTCTATGTTGTAAAAGCCATGCACTGACCAAGGGCGGAGGCTTAGGGAAGGTGTGAGAGCAAGGCAGCATCACTTAACCTGGGCAGGGAAGGCTTGTGCTCTGCAGCCCCAAATTGTTGGGTTATCTGGGTTGTCAGTGACTGATTGTTCTGCTTTATTAATTTTTAGTTATTATTTATGTATTTATTTATTAGCAGTAGATAACTGCTTGTACAGCTTTGTTGTGCTAGACAGTCTTTCCCTGAATTAACTAGTGTAAACCAGTAAAAGTAGGGAAACAAATAGGATATTGCAACAAAATGGGGACACCACTGGCTAGCTAGCAAGACACTCAGATACTTCCTGCAGGGCTGGATGCTTTCTGAATTGCTTTTTTCTAATGAAACCAAGCACCAGACCAAGGAGGTTTTTATGTCATTCCTTTGTTGAAAGGCTGAATAAAACAGCACAGTTTTGCAGCGGTGGGGAGGTTGCGTTTCAGAGGGAGTAGCCAGCTGAGCTCCTGATAAGGACAGCGACAGAAGTGATCAGAGGGTTGGAGCACCTCTCCTAGGGGGGAAGGCTGAGAGAGTTGAGGTTGTTCAGTCTGGAGAAGACTCCAGGGAAACTTTACTGCAGCCTTTCAGTTCTTAAAAGTGGCCCATAAGAAAGAAGGGGAGAGACTTTTTAACATAGCCTCTTGTGATAGGACGAGGAGTAATGGGTTTAAGCTAAAAGAGGAGAGATTCAAGCTGGATATGAGGAAGAAATTCTTTACAGTGAAGGTAGTAAAATACTGGAACAGGTTGCTCAGAGAGGTGATGGATGACCCATCCCTGGAGACATTCAGCACCAGGCTGGATGGTTCTGGGAAACCTGATCTGATCTAAGATGTCCCTGCTCACTGGAGGGGATTGGAGTAGATGATGTTTGAAGGTCCCTTCCAACACAAACTGATCTATAACTCTATGTCTGTATGCAGCTCCAAGCTTCAGCAAAGCAGAGCAGAGAGAGGTAGTGACTTGAGCCCCAGCAAATTATCTCAGAAGGACAGCACTAGTTACTGGGAGGCAAAGTTGCTTCTGTTGAGAAGCAGGAAAGGTTATAAGTGCCTTCCAGATCGAAAAGCAGCAGTGGAGTAAAAAATCATGTCTGTAATTGGCAGCAATTATCATCATCCGAATCAGCCCTGACCTAACTGGCCATACATTTGTCAGCGCCTATTTACATTCCTCAATTTCCTTCAGTCAGGGTGTCACTCATTGTCGAGACTGCTCTGCCGGCAGCTATGCTGTGCTTGGGGATGCCAGTGCAAGAAGGAAAATGATATTTTGAGAAAGATGTAATTTCTTTTTCAACACTGCAAACATCCACCCATCTGTCACAAATGCTTGTCTTCTTTCCCGGGACTCCATCATCCATGTACCAGTCACACGAGGAGTACAGCTCAGGCACAAAGAAGATTATCAAATAATGGTATCAATCATACACCAATTTGCATTACTTATGAGTGTCAGAGACATCTTCTTTTCACCTGTTACTATCAGGTTTGGGCTTTTATTTTTAAACTTAGAGAAAAGAGCTGGAGAAAACACAAGTTGGGGAGATAGGGTTGAAGCGACTCTGGAAGACCAAGATAGCTTGCTGTCATATCTCAGAATCAGAGGTGGAATAGTTAAAGCCACACATAGCCAATTGCTCCCCAGATCATTCTGCAGCCTCTTTTTGTCTGAAACTCAGGCTGGTACCTTTTGTCTGTATTGGAAGATGCTGATCCTTTACAGAAGAAGGCGCCATGTGATTTGCCCAATGAGCTGTAACACTAATAGCAAACCAAACAATCTCTGTACTGCTGACTCTGGAAGTCATGCTGACGCCAGTAAAACACTAGTTTCAGTGCTGCTTAACATCTTGGCATCTGACCTATATTTTCTCTTGTCACTCTCTGCCATTTAGAAACAGTGCTTTGGAAAACATTCAGTTAACCATTGGTGAAACATGCTCTGTGACTGTAATGAAGTGTCCATTGTATGGTAATTAATAACATGCTGCAGAGTACTTGCTGTGTGAAAATACAGTATCAGGTGTGCCCATGTTTACAGGAATATTTTCAGTTCAGATTGACTTGAAGTTCTGGTTCATTAAGCTGTCAGCAACTCACAAGTATAAGGGGAAAACATTGATTAGTAGCCCCAGAATCCGCAGGTGTGTTTACAAGAAAGGCTGATTTAACACCATGAACAAAAGCTGGCTGTAGATTTTAGATTTGTTTTTAAATGTTTGTTTACTCATTACTGCCATATTGATCCTTTATAAAACTCAAAGAAGGCCAAGTCACACTATAGCATCAAGCCATGCTAGAAAATGAATGTTAGAGCATCTTTGAATATATGGGAGTTTCAAACAGAGCACATTCCAGAGAAAAGCCAATCTAATTTGTAGAATATTGCACATTTTGCATATAAATTGGTACTTGCAAAGTTACCTGGAGCAATTCCATTGTTATGCTATTTAAGAATAACTATTTATAAATATATAAAGGATACATGGTGCACATATTCTTACTGTAAAGATGATCAGACAATTTGCTGTTTTTTCTGTGAATTATTTAATTTGTCAGATGTTTCTAGGAATGTCTTCCACCCAACCTCTTGTTTCTACCTTCAGAAATATCTCGTTCTTTGAGATGAGGATTTTATTTTATTTATTGAGTATTTATATATGCGTCTGGGGTATCTGTGTGCCACTGCTGAGTTAGAAATCAGCCATAACAATCCTAGAGAAAATTAATTCTCCTTGTGTCTCACTCAGTCACCTTGAATGCCAACTTCTAGAAGTGGGATAGCATTTGTCATTCTGAGAGTGCTGCTATTTTGCTGGTGAGATAAGACAAAAACTGGGATTAATAAAGCACACACATAGCTTATCAGGCAGTTCTGTGGATGCATTTCAGATTTGGAGGACTATGAAAGATGGGACAGCATCAGGAACTTTATTGTTTAAGCCTTTGCAAACTTGAAATTTTTTGAAGCATCTGTATTTATCTGTAAAAAAGGCAGCTGGACTTTATCACTCCCTGGGAAGAGATAATATCGAAACACTACCCTTCAATGGAGAAGCAATTGGCACAGGGAACACTTTTCCAGTCACTGGTGGCAAAAATGCTGCAAATGTAATAATTCTAAATGAAGCTACCTGTTTATTTGACTGCAGCAGAGTGAGGGCCCTGCTGTAGGCTGCTGGCCAGAAGGTGTGCTCGTGGGAAGGACTGAAAAACATGAAAAGTATAGCAAGTGCTGAATGACGAAGTCAGCCTGAATGTGTTGCTCCATGCACCTGTGACTATCTGTCAAGGACAATATGTGCTTACTAAGCAAGCCTATGAAGTGGCTCCAAAGGCCCTAGAAAATTACTTCTCACCCATCATCTTTTTGTCTCCTCCTCACATGGAGAGACACAGTTCCTGCTACTACAGCCCTGATAGAGAAGGCCCCCTTTCACAGGGCAAGGAAGAGGCATGCTACCCTGAGGGTAGTTCTGCATGATGCGCTATTGAGATTCCTATGGAGCGCCAAAAGAACTAATTCAAGTATGAGCATAAATGATAGTAGTATTCGTGGTTTTGCGGCCTGGACCCATTTGTCCTGATGAGCAACAGAGTGTTTAAGTCTGGAGGACCCCATGGTACAGAACAGATAGTCTTTTTGCAGCTTATGTGGCTAAGTACCCTGAAATTATACTTGCCAGTGATTTGTGACTGAGGAAATTCTGCAGATGAATCAAGATAAAACAGAGATGGGTCTAAATTTGTTTTGTTCCCAGTTTGTTGACATAAAAACTTCGAAATGGGAAAGTCTTCTTGCCTTCCTCCATAATACTTATCACAACTACCAAGGAATTCTACAATTCTCATTCCTTTCTATTGGGAAGCACCATCAGCCACCACCACTGCCATCTCTCTCATATGACTCTTAGGAGACAAAAGGCTTACTTCTGTTTTTTCAGCCGACCATTTCAATGACCCACGTGTATGACTACTTCTGATAGCTTATAACAGGAAAGGTTCTCCAGCTATTGCAAAGCTATAAACTTTGCTTCTCCTTCAGGTCTCTGCCTTTCTTCTCGTTCCTCATTAAGCCTCTACATTGGAAAAGCAATAAAAGAGAGATTCAGTCCTACTCCTCTGAGAAGAAGAGGACATTTCCTCCATGCCCCACAGATATAAAGGAGATGTATAAACAGAAGACAGAGATATTTCTTTCTCCTGTAGAAAAAAATCTGCTACCTGAAAAAATCAACCACCCTGATATTATTTCAACCACCCTGATATCTGTTGGAGGGACGGTATGGCCTGGCACAAGCAATCCAGGAGGTTCCTTGATTGTGTGGAAGACAACTTTGTTCTGCAAGTAATAGAGGAGCCCACAAGGAGAGGTGCCATGCTTGACCTCGTCCTCACCAACAGGGAAGGGCTGGTTGGAAATGTGACACTCCAGGGCAG
>JASSUY010013247.1:0-21962 GCA_032466535.1 Forpus xanthops | reverse complement strand
GATCATCCTCGTGGCCCTCCTCTGGACTTGTTCCAACAGTCCCATGTCCTTTTTATGTTGAGGACACCAGAACTGCACACAATACTACAAGTGAGGTCTCACGAGAGCAGAGTAGAGAGGCGGGATCACCTCCCTCAACCTGCTGGTCACACTCCTTACCATCCCAAGACTATTACTGGTGTCAAGGAAGACATATTTCATGGCAATAACTTTACTATTCTGTTATCCCTCTTTTGCTAGTTCATTGACTGGACTCCATTGTGACATTGTGTTCTTTCAATTTAACCCAGTTGAAAGCATTTTAATCAGAGAATAAGCACATTCTTCATTATATTTCCAGATTGCAAAGAGTAAGAGGATGATGTATTGCACAATACTCTGGTCAAAGGGAAAAGCAAGCTGCAAAATCAAGATAACAGAAGAGTCAAAGAGTAGCTTTAGTTAACCCAGCTCTGCTTCTTGTCCTGTTCTGCTGCCAGTGTAGTACTTGCTTGTAAGCTAGCCCTATTCTTCCCAGGAGCTGATGCTAACCCTGCTCACTGAGAAGTAGTAAAAGGAGATTATTTCTCAAAGGGTAATGTAAAGATTATCTCTGGTTTGGAGATGTCAGCGCATTACCTGAGATCTTCTTTTGCATTATTTAAGCAATAAGGTTTAAAGGGGTTAATGCTGGTTTGAGAAATTGGAAAAAAAAAAAACTTTTTTTTTTTAACTTGCTTATTGTTGGAGGTTTTGTCCCAACCTGAAGGCTTTGTTCAAACATTAACTTCTGCATGTGAGGCTGCATATGTAGGCATTAACACTTTATACCACCAGAACCCAAATCTACTAAGAAGGTGACCTAGAACATTACAGCTCTGAAATGCAAAGCCTTAACAAAGGTCAGTTCTGCCAACATAATCCTTAATTTAAGAACTGGCAGAAAGTGTTCCTTCCCCTTTATAGGTAGTGACTGTTATTACACATTGTATTGTTTAATATCTTCTAAAAAAAATGAAATCAAACTGCCTCTGAATTTCGTAACTTTACTGCCTTAGAATTACATACAGGGAGCTGATATTGGGTAACACTGTAAACCACCTTCCCCAATTTTTTTAAGTAAACCAGAAATATGTAAGCAAGCTTACTTTTTTTGACATATATGCCAACATAAAGAAATTATCTACCTTTTCAGAGATTTACATTTGCATGGCACTCTTTCAGACTTCTTTCATCACTGTTGGTAACTTACTATATACCTGCTACTGCTATTTGTTTTCTCCACTCCCAAAACCAAAACATTATGTCAGAACCACTGTAGGAAACCCCTCTTCCTAACTCCCTTTGGCAGAGGACAAAGACCTGCTCACCAAAGCATTCTGGAACTGGTCAGATTTAATCAGTGAAACTTCCTCCTGGAGTGACAGCATTTCCATGGTGAAGGGCCTCCATTTTAATTTAGAGAGACTACAGCACAGAAACCTTCCATAGCAGTATTTTCCTGGGGCTTCCTTTTCTCAAGGGAGGATCAATACAGAAGAACCAACTCAGCTTAAAAACAAACAAAAAAAAAACAGATACAAAATCCAATACTTAACCAGAGCAGCTCACGGAGCAGAAATATGCAAAACACTTATTTCATGATTGTGCTCTGATCCAGAGATAGTCACCATCAAGTCACTGTAATTTCTACTGGAGGCTTAGGTGTCTTCTGCAGCATCTAACATCAGATACCCAGAGGCATGTTGTCAGAAGAACAATTAAGAAATCAGTGTCTTGGGAAACACAGTGGTAACTTGCTAGCTGATATTATTGGTTGCACACAATATAAGCCTTGTATAACCAATCGGAGCCATTCAAAATTGCTTTGTTAAAGAAAAGACGCATCAATTCCTATGAATTTCTTTCTTCACACCTTCAAAAGCTCTGTCACTAATAGCGGCTCTGGAGCTGTGTTGGAAGCAAAGGCACATGCTATCCCTCTTACCTGTAGCCTTAAGGCATTGTCAAACATTATATCTCCAGGAGGAAGGAATCCAGGTGAGTAGCTCTAACCCAGCACCTATAGCACAAAAAGGGTCACATGCAAGGATCGCTGTTTCCTAGAGGAAAGGAAAAAGAAGGCACATAGCATAGTCTTGTTTTCTTGTCAAGACAATTGTTTTCAATCCTAAAGAATTCCCTCTCACTGCCTAACACAAAACCACACACCCCCTTCTTACAGGAGCCACACTATTAGAATTGTAACCGGTTCACTCCACAAAGTCATCTTCTGTTTTCCTGTGGTGGACTGATGCAACTGGTTTGACTTGGGAGGCATCCTTCTTACTCTGAGGGAAAGGGAGAGCATTTGTGTAAACGATGGTGTTTTTTCTTTAGCCCATTCTTGACTTAGAAGTCATTAAAAGTGACCTTGATTTGAAGCAGGAATTTTTCCAATGTTTTTGGTTTTCTCTCTCAAAAGCCTGCACTGTCCCTTCAGGCTTTACATACAGCCTCAGAGAGACTTCTGTTTCCAGCAGAGTTCATATTGTCGCAGAACATGAAAAGCAGCCTTGATGGTGGGTGGCTTTCAGCTGTGAAGTGTGACGCCAACCTCCACCTCCCTCTGGCACTCACACCTGCTCCATATAATTCACATCATGCTCCTAAAACAAGTTCAGAAAATCCTTTGATACAAGTTCATCAAGGTCTTACTCAGCCAAAGGGATACATACCATTCACTCACAATGAACTTGCCAAGAGACCAGTATGCTTAGCACAATGGGCTACAGTTTTGTACCAGTGGAGTTCAGCTGAGAACCAAACAGGTGTAACAAATCAGGCACCACGTACCCACCACATCAAACACAGACACCTCCTGAATAATAAACAGGTCATGGGAACTTTAGAAAGCTCTCTGTGCCTTAATGAATGCAACTGATACTTATCTACAATGTGCAGTTGCATTTTGGCCAAAAACAAAACAAAACATCAACAACAGAAGACAGAAGAAGAAAAAAAAACACTCCAACAAGCACACACAAAAACAACCCTTCCAAAAAAACACCACAAGCTCTCCCCAACCCTCCCCCCAAAAAAAAAAATAAAAAAAAAAAATCCCAAACTAGAAGCAAAATGCAAAAAATAATGCAAAAAGAAGAGAGCCAGGCTCTGGGCTGATCCTTCTTCCATTAAAGTCAATAGGAGTTTTGCAAAGCAGTTTGGCCACAACTAACACAGGGTGGGTTCCTTCCCCCAATGTCAGGCGCTCAAAACACCAGTAAGAGGCAGCAGGACAGTTTGGGTAGAGAGGGAAAAGAAGACAGGCCAGAATGAGAAGAAAGAAATAAGTTTTTAGAACTTCCCAGGTATCACTTCAGGTGCATCATCCTAACACCAGTTTACAACTAATACTGACATAGTGTCTGACCCATGTGTTCTATGAATATAGAATAAGCCAAACACATACTGTCTGAAGTGCCAGTAATAATTTGGAAAAGGATGAAATGTTTTTCTGATTACTATCTGGTGTAACACAGTAGATTCCTATAGGTTTTCCAGAGAAGATGACTCAATGTCCTGTGAATAATAAATTAGAAATCATAACCATGATTGTCCTCTTAGATTTGAAATATAGACTGCCTCTAGACTCCTTCCTAAAAGATGCTTTCCTCATGCACTTAGCAGATGTTGCTCACAGCATGATCACACCTAGTGTACAATCAAGAACTGTTTCAAGTTGTTTATCTCTAAAAGGGCTCAAACTAAAACAAGCATCTCCTAACTTTGAACTTCCTAGTTTTCGAACTTCCACCATTTCTTTAATGAATAAACTGTGATTTCATAGGACACGGAAGAGTGACCCCCACCCTATTTCCTAAAAGCTCCTTTTCTCACATGCTCTACCTCTGACCAGTGCCTCTGTTCAGTGAATTTAAGCACTTCTCACCAATTCTGAGTCCCATTTGCCTTCTTATTTTCCCCGGGGACTTCCAACCTCAGATTTCAAAGTGGTCACCAAATTTTCCTCTCATGTAAACAGACTTTTTTTTCTCCCCTGTAGTAGCAATGTCTCAGCCCTCTAGGCTGGTGTTTTCCTAAATAAATCAATCTATTTCTAAAACCAAGCCTAAGGCATGTGGTCCCTTACCACAGGGAACATTTGGCCCCAAAGCAGATCTGGTGAAAGTTATTACCTTTTCTCAACAGGCTTAGCCAAAGACAGACAGCAGAATGCAGTATAAGGGTTTAGAGTAGCCTTCGCAGTAACTAGTGCGGTTTATTAACCCTGCCTATAATTACACGAGTCAATAAGAAACAAGCTAGTTTTCCAGGCAGTTTTCTGCTGACGTAAGGGAACATGCACACAGCTGGCTGAAATGAGCCCGTTCTCTTTGACGAATGTTCAGTAATGGATTTGCTGCACCTAAAGCAGAGCTTTGTTTCAACAGTTATTTTTAAAAAGCAGCAACCGGTTGTCCACACCCCAGTGATGTGCGTAATCGAGTTCATGACATAATGTCACAGTGTTTACCAAGAAAGTGGCAGATGGTGGTTATTGTGGGGAGTTTTAATAAAGAGGGCATATACGTGTATCATGATTATGCGTCAGGGAGTTCGTGTTGAAAACGCTTCTTTAATTTAGTAGGGGATATTAAAGTTTGTTTAAAAAACATATACTCCATGAGAGGAGTGGCAGATGGAGTTAACAAGCCCACCTGCTGTTTTGCTTAAAAACACTGTCTAATAAGAGGTTGTGTGTTTTAAAAGATGTGTTCATGCTGTAATTTGTAATCCTTTCCTGGGGAGAGGACGTAAACACTCTGAGGAAGGTGGCATGGCTCTGAGGGCACTTCTCCAAGGCAGAAGGGCTAGGCTTGGAAAAAGGAAAGGTTGGCTCTTTAGAAAAACAGCTGTTGAATCTTGAAGAGAGAGAGAAATAAGGGCAGCCACATCTGGAGTTTATGCTCAGCTCCATCAAAACAACAGATATGGAGGAGCCAGATCTTAGTTGCAAGGTGCCCATGAAAGACAGAGATTCTGAGAGTGTGTTTGGGCATTTCAATGGACAAACTCCTGAGAGGGAACTGATTTAGTAAATCCACAGCAAAATTGCGGTGGGTTGAAATTGCAAAATTTGTCTTGTGCTTGTCCTCACTCTTCAGGTTACAACCACCTGTCTGATAGACTATATTTTCTTAACAGGTCCAACTAGAAATGCAAAAGCTACATTTCTAGGGGCCAAGATGTGGTCTAGATCAAAAGGGAGCAACTTCAAACTCCTTCTTCTGAATAGTGTTTTGCTGTGTACCATGGGACACATGACAGATTGGGTGCATCACATAAACCTGTAATCTGCAGACCTCTCTTGTTCCCTGATGGTGCAGAGAGATGAGTCTTCTCTTTGACAGTTACTGACCCATCTCTTTCTTCCTTCAGCCTCAGTGGGCAAAACTATTTAAAGCCTCTCAGGTTGTTTCCATTTCTCCCAGAGTGGATGCCCCCTTCCCCTGCCTACAGCACTAGAGGCAGTCTCCCAGTCATGGCTGAAGTGAATTAAGCACACTCAGTCTTGGTGGCCAAGGGTTTCAGCAGCTGCTTTTGGTGATTACATTTCCCTAGATATGCAGGAATGGTGCAGGTTTGGGGTAATTATTTGTACTCCAGAGGCAGATGTTGTAATAGTGAACAAAATGATATTGAAAAAATGGTGGAAAAGTACACATTTTGTAATACCAAATAGAGAAAACTGTGAAGATACTGATAAAAAATTGATTAACGAGACCCTTTAGGCAGCAAGAAGTTAATGGAATGTGTTTTCTACCTTGAGTATTTAAGACGAAATTACTATTCCAGCCTGGTCTATGTGTTGCAACACAGGATCAGCATTTCCTGCTGTGAAATCAGTGAAAATAATTGAGAAGGCTGGAAGCAGAGAAGATGGCAATGAGATTATCCTTTTTCTTTAAATGACGCGAATGAAACAGAGACATATGACACCGTGTTTATGAAAACATCCCATTTTGATGCTGCACCTGCTTATGGGCAGACAACAAGAGTATTTCCTTTCTATTATGCAGGCTGACGCTTACGGCTGGTGCCTGCTTTGCAGTGGAACACAGCCATCTGCAAAACATTTTGCTCAGTTAACTATCATGGAGCTTGGCCTTTAGAGTCCATGTGTATGTGTATATGTTATGGACTCAAATGCTGGATCCAAATTAATATAAGCTTTTATGAAGATTCAATAAGCTTTGTACCTTTCTGAACAATTCACTGAATACTAGACTACAATTAATAAATACATAAATAAACCTTAACTTCCCTGGAGTAAGAGCTGCAGCTTACAATGAGTATTTCACCAACACACAGGCAGCATCAATCTTTTGTGTGTGTCTGTACCTTCATAATTATACATGCAATTACTTTGAGCCACAAAGAGTTGTAAGAAAGAGAGCACCACTTCAGAGTAATCTCCAGTTAGCTGCTTAGGACATTCTCCAGGGAAGTCTGATGCATGAATTCAAATGTTCTTGGGCTATAAAGAGATATGAATGTTTTTATCTCCCCTTTCAAAAAATAAGCAGATAAAAGGCAGCCACCACCATTTAATGCAGGGCTCTGATATAATTACTGAAGCCTGGAGTTAAGTTTTCAGGTCTCCTAGGACAGAAAAGAGGTTTTGGGGATCTATGTTTAGACAGAAGCATTTTAAACTGACATTAGGTACCTGAATCCTTTGTGAAGAGCTCTTTGTCTACCACCTTAGTCTTCCCCGAGGTGAGGCAGATGTTGCTAAAGTAGGGGCTGAATAAGACATTTTAGTTTATTTGATTTTTTAGAAAGCAAAGATAGGGAGAACCTGAGTCGGTTTCATTAAACAGTTTTGGTTTGGGTTTTCTTGAGCAGCTCTGCATTCAGCAGCATCCTGTGCTCCATTTGGTGAACTCCTATTTTTCAGTTTTGCAGAGTAGTGATTGCTTGAGTTGCCAAAACCCACATTTACACAAATGGATTGCTCCGTGACAAAGGCAGTGCTGTGCCTACCTGGGTTGTTAGTGAACAGCAAGGCAATGGCAGCAGCAGTGACTCTGCTGACAGAAGCATAGACACAGCAGGCTCTGCACGCTGGGCTGATAAGTAGAAACGTTTTTAATATTACTTTTAAGGAAAAAAATAATAGTGGGAGTTGACAATGAACAGATTGGCTGCCCAAACCCAAACACATCAGCAGCATTGAAGGAGAAGAAAACCACTAACTAGAAAAGCACCCAGCCTATATGTGACATGGCTAATGGCAACTCTTCATCGTACATAGCATTTGGACATTTGGGTTCTCGGTCCCTTTGCCACCATCTCAGGAACTTCTCTGTGAAGCTTTGATGGCTTATCACAGCCCCTAGGAGAGTAAGAGGATGCAAGGCTGACAAGGCCACAGCATTTGAATCCAGGGACTGTGAATGACTGTGCCACCCCGCTACAGCTGTCACCATTCAGGTCTGGGGCTGTAACCATGAAGTTACTTACCTGCTTTTATTTTGAGACCAGAGAGCACTCTCTTGTAGGCTTGGCCCATCCCTAAAAGGTGTTACCTTGGTGTTAGCTGTTGGAGGAGACTGGGGGAAGAGGAGGGGGGTGGAAGTGGGGCTCAAGAACTTACAAGTAGTTTGAAAAACACTTGCTCCCTCCAAGTTCAACTTTGATATTTGTCAATTTACATAAATGGAAAAAAGAAGATGGAAATAGTTTGTTTACAAGTATAGCACAGTCATTTGCTATTACAAGAATCAAGTATTTCAGACATCATTGTATAAAAACAGCCCATGACACCAGTTCTGGTTTTTATCAGCTCCAGAAAAAGCTGTGGGCTAGGAGGGATGTGTGTGGGGTTTGAGGGTTTTTTAGATTGCATATCAAGGACTGTTGGGAATAAAATTGTACTAACTCTGGTTCATTCAATCAGGGAACAAAATTTACTACAGGGGAAGGGAGAAAGCAGAAGCAGCTAATTTCTCTAACACAACCATGCTTTAGACACTTTCCCTGCACCACCAAATGGACGTGGGAAGTGACAGCTCCCTCTGGAAGAACCAATTCATATTTTTTCTCAGCTGACCTTTAAGCGAGCCCAGAAAGACTAAACAAGGCTGGAAAAATTCAGACTCAAATGCTAAACCGAGAAAACTTTCCAGAGAGCTCCAAGAGCCACACGGAGCCAGCAGTGTTAGCTGCAAATATCCCATGCCAGCTTTTTCATCTCCTCCTCCACACTTTCTCCTCTCCCACAGAAACAAACTGTATATGACTATTTGGGGGCTATTTTCTTTCAAGTTCCTGAGATGTAAGGAATTCAGGTTTTCAAGCCTTTACCTACAGCTGCTGTAATGAGGGGCTTGGACAGCAAATTCTGAAGCCATGAAATAACCAGGCCAAATAAAACTTAGAGCTACACCTTCTTAAAATAATAAAAACTACCAAGTCATTACATGATTTATAATGTAACTGATAGCACAGGCTTGTGCTTGTTTCATTAGTGAGAAAACAGCAATAGTAATAAAAAGACATCTTACTGAATCACTAATCTCCCAGTGAAGGACAGCTGTGTGTTTTCATGGAGACACCAGTCTCAGTACCAGTTAAGTTCGCAGTGTTTTAAATGAGTTTGTGAGAAAGTATGAGCAGATTGTAACTGCATCTGCATTCCCCACAGGAGGCTTCAAAAGAAAAAGATGCTTTCTTTTTCATAATAGGAGTATTCTTAAAATAGGAGCTATGGGAGAAAGGAAAGCTGCTCAAGGAAAGAGCAGTCACAGTTTACAGATCATTTTATCAAGGAAGTAACAAAATGTGCTCAGAATACTTCTATTACAGATACCTTCTGCATTCAGTGCTTAGCTCATGCTTTTACGTGCCAAATAGCCTGTCTGCACTGACACTACCTCTGCATGCGCACCCAATAACAACTTCTCTTTGTCCTCAGCTGTTATCAAGCCTATGACCTGCCAGAAGTCCCACTGCTGCCTGCTCAGCCAGCTCTGAGTCATAGGCAGGGAGGAGTGGAGCTACCACCCACTCATCCACACCACCCCACCATGCCAAGCTGTAGGTCATGCTCCAGGCTGGGGTTTTGCTTCCGTCTGCCTTATCTTAATTGCCACACACTAGTGTATGTGCTGGTGGTGCATGACTCAGTGGCATGGAGAGATACGTGATGTCAAGTGTAGCAAACAGCCTCAGAACAGCCCATTTAGTAAACTAGTCAGTAAATACCTACAAATAAGGGAAGAGCTTAAAGAAATCAGGAATTCTCTGTGAATGAATCACAAACACTAAAACCTGCCCAAATCCAGCAAGTAATATTTTCCAAGATGAAGTAGTGTACCAACGTGAAACATTTGAAGTTTGTGAAGGCAACTCATCCCAAGCACTTTTTCACAGATAGATCTCATTGTACTTTGCCAAATAGGTTGATATCATTACACTCCCTTTCACAGTGTGGTGAGAGGCTGTCCTCAAGGTCAGCCTGTGGGCAAGAAGTGCAGCCCAGAGCAGAACAAAGGTTTTCTTTGTCACCCACCAGTAACCTTCCAGTCTAAAAATCCAGATACTCTCTCTTGTTGGTGTATGGAAGGAAGGAGGTTGTTTCAATTTCATATTTGTGCTTTTAATTTAATATGCTTTGAAGCTCATTAATTTAATTATTCAAAGTTTAAGGGCTTTTTTTTTCCCTTACCAAATATATATATATCAAAAAGCTTCATAAGTGAATCTTTTTCAATCAAAACCAATCACACCTGCTGCAATGAGTCCTTAAGTCCATCAGGCAGCTAGGTCCAACAGTTAATGCTTAAATGGCCCCATTCTCCCCTTTATCGGAGTTATTTAAACAACCCATAAACAAGTTCATATGATCCTACTGCTGAACATCACACCGGGATTGTCACAGGACACAGACCTTGCAGAAGCTGGAGGAGACACTGGAAGAGTCCATCTGTTACCATTCTTCAGCAAAAGGCTGGTCTGAAAGCTTACAGGGTGATGGAAGTACAACATTTCTATAAGGGATAAAGCAGGAGTGGTGACAGGAAATTATAACAACCTTGGCTTCAGAGAATACCCCAGGCAGGGCATCATAACAGTGACCTCTCTTCTCTCATCCAGACTTCTTCTCTGGGGCAGATTTCAACAAGACCACTGTTACTAAGGAAAGTAGAGAAAAGTGCAATTAGGCAAAATGTTTGAGAGGCGAAGGAGAGATGTGTGGAGGTGAAGGCTGGATCTGCTGTATTTATCCTCCTCAGCTACTGAGAGCAGGAACAGAATAATTAAAGGAACTCCATGAAATCTGCCAGCAAAATTCTTGACAGTGACTGCTTTATTTCACTGAGTGCACATTACAGAGTCTCATGGTGGCAATGGTAGAGGACTGTAGGGCACAAGCAAGATACTCCTTTTCTCCATATTCCTTTTAAATTATTCTTTCTTTGGAGCTTCATAGGTACTGCAACAGGTGGTACTTCACGTGATGTCCAAGGTTGCCTGTTTTGGTTTACTGTTTCCATATCTTCTAGCCTGGATTTCTACCATATTAGATATATTGCCCACCAAGCACTGGTAGTACAAATGGAAAGAGCTCACTGCCCTGCTTCCAGCAGAGCTTCTGACTTGGCCATCAGCATTATGAATGGTTTTATTTAGAGTTTCCTGAGAAGCAGTATCAACATCTAGTACAGCACTAAGTACATTATGTAGTTCCTTCCATTATAAAAAGTAGGAGAAAATTTATTTGTTTGCTTGTTTTCAAATGAAAAATTGAAGTCCATGACTCCCTCTGAATAAAAGCCATCAAAAAGAGTGAATGAAACTTGCTTTTCTAAACCATGCTGGTCTGAACAGCACCACATCTTGCTTATAGTGTAAACACATGTTCCTCTACAACATCCAGTCCATCTTCCCACAAGAGAGAAGAGGAAGGGTCTCATGGACTCTGTTTTGCATACCCAGAATTAGGCAAGAACTGCCTGAAAGATAAGGAGGGAAATCCTTCCTTCAACTAGCTTCAAGGCTGTTATTTGTCCAGCATACACAGTAGGACACACAAGTTTATTACAGTGAAAATCACATTTCTGCTTTTAGGAAGGCTGGTTGTTCTGCCAGGGGAAGTTGTCACCCTCAGAAAAGAGGTGACAGTTCATCCTCTGAAAGACAAGCATCATCCTAGCAACAAACTACTGTGGTGTTTGGGCTTTGTTTTTTTCTTTACTCCTGGCCATTACCTATTGTTTCAGCAGTATTTACCTAAACTCTGTTTATGATCAGAGGTTTATAATACACTGTAGCATACCAAAGTAAGTAGATGCAAGCCTTGGGCCTTAGCCAGTGCAGAGTTCAAGGATTTCACCTTCGTCCTTTGCTTGTACTGATAGTTGTGATGAACTAAACCAGTCAGAAGCAGAAACTTTAACCTTCCACTGGGAATGGAAACCACCAGCATGGCTATCCTTATGCTAACAGTCATCAGCTTTTGAGGCAAGAGCATATCAAGAGGTCAGAGCAGTCCAGGGAGGAGCCACCACTGCTTTTCTGTAATGTTTTTGCTATGCTCCAAACACTGTGTAACAGAGAGTCTCTGAGCTTAGAGATTCACTTGACCTGTGCCTGGCTTCCTTCAGTTGAGGAAGCACATGAATACAGCAGCTGGAGACATGAGAAGACTCTGGACAAAGAGAAGAGGTTAACTAGGGAATGTTTAAAATCTTTTTTTTACAGCTTCAAGTGATCCCTTGCTAAGGGCCGGAAACCAGGAGCTGGTGGACTTCTAAGGGCTCCTTTTGTACAATTCCAAGCCAGAATATTTAACCTCCATCTTTGTCATGGATCATAGGAGGGAGATTTTGCTGCTAGATTTGCAAAGAACCTTATCACTCCAGTAACTTCCAAAGGTTCTGCTGTGACTGGGACAATTTATTCCTTTAGGCCATCCTGGGGCAGTGCTATTCTGAACAACATCTGTGAATAACATACAAAGCTGCCTCCCTGCCTGCTGCTTTGCATTGCTGCTCCCTGTGCTTAAGGGCTTTACAAGCATGCCCAAAACAACACTAAGCAAGCACTGAGTATCTTGCCTTTGTTGAAGGGTTTAATGATGCATTCATTTCCGCTGTGACTTCTCCCATCTCTTCACGAGGTAGGAGCTGTTACAGATGAGGGTAATGCAGGACAAGGGGGCAGTGTTACCTACCTTTGACATGCTTATGAAGCTTCTTCCCCAGCCCCACTCAGGAAAATACCTTAAAAACTGAGAGGCAAGCTACAGGAGGCCAGTGTTTGGTGAAGCGCCCAAGAACTTGTCTAGGAGCTTGTCCTGCTCTATTTCTTTGCCATTTTGCAAATAAAACAGAAGCCCTGTGTTTTTTCAAGCACAAGTTTCCCTTTGTGAGTGCTCACTCAGGAGAGCAGCAGGGCAGGTCAGGTTCAGCTGATCAGGCTGTGAGGACAAGGAGAAATGCCTAGGTTTAGACTTATGTCAGAGTTTTGCCACAAAAGTCATCCAAACCCCCATCCAAAACAAAACCAGCTAACAGAAGAAATAATCCCTGAGCACATTAAAGCAAATTAAAGAGGATAATATTTAAGCTGGTTATGAAATCAGAAATGGAGGGCAAAGCAACTCAGCAACTCACTGAGAGCAAAGCAAATGAATTTGGCTCTCAGTGGTTTGTTCCATATACAGTCAGAAGAACTGATTTCCTTTCTATGCTGTTATGAACATGTTGGAGTCTAAAAATGTTATCAGAAATATCTTCTCTTTGCCTCCTTGTGTAAGGGCCAATAAGAAGCTCCATATGAGAAAATTGCTACCAGTGCTTTCGTACAAGTCATTTAGCAAGGACAATGACAGAAGGAGGAAGTCGAAGTAGAGTCCACTTTGCCTAGATTTGACTTAATAATTTCTACAATTTCACGCAATGCAGTCCATAAACTTATCTCTCATCCAGTTTGTAGACGTCTGCCAACAGCTGAAAAAATAATCAGAGTTCTTTATTCAGATTGATTTCCCCAAAAATTCTAACATGAATCCTTGAGCTGTTATATGCTTTGTAATCACACTGCCTGAATATTCAGTATTAAAAGTACAAGGCAGACTGATTAAGTCTGGATGGCCTGAAGGATCACATTATTATTTTTCTGAATATTTTTGTTTATTCATCTCAGCTGCATGTTGCGAAGGAAAGACCCATTAAGAATAAAGGGTCCTCATAGATATATGAAAATGACAAGGGTGAAAAATAATAAAATAGTCATAGGACACTTTTCCAGTTAAAAAAGTACTGCTGACTTGACTGGTTATAGACATCAATATATGCTACAATGGAAATAGGTATCACAAGATTACTTCCCAGGAGAGTCCTGCATACATGAGAAGTCCCAGCAACTCATGTATTTTTCAGTGCTTAAGACACACCAGTGTAGAAGTGTCTCTCCTCAAAAGAGAAGTTAGAGAGACTTGGCACCAACCTTATCCCCTTCCACTGGGGTTGAAAGAGCTCCTACTGGTGCATCTGTCTCTCTGCTGCAGCAGGGACAAGAACAACAGTGACCACATCCCATAGAACAGGAGTAGCAGAGGTTCATAAATAACATCAGCATGTAAAATACATCTGAATCTGAAGTCCGTCTTACTCTTTCAATTCTGGGGAATGAAAAATGCATCCACTGTATCAATAAATTTGTAATTTGAATGACATCAAATAACTGGTGGTGTCAGCTTATTGTATGCCTAAATGCAAATCTATGCTTGGAGGACATAGAATCATAGAATCATAGAATAGTTCGGGTTGGAAAGGACATTAAGATCATCCAGTTCCAACCCCCCTGCCATGGGCAGGGACACCTCCCACTAAAAGATGTCACCCAAGGCTATGTCCAACATGGCCTTGAACACCACCAGCGATGGAGCATTCGCAACTTCCCTGGATCAGGAGAACTGGCTACCCTAGATTTGGAGAAAGCTGAGATTCTTAACGACTACTTTGTCTCAGTCTTCACTGGAAAATGTTCTGACCATATCAACCCAGTCTTGAAAGGCAGTTGCAGGGACAGTGAGAATGAAGACCTTGGGCCCACTGTAGGAGGGGATCTGGTTCGAGATCATCTTAGGAACCTGAATGTATAGGTCCATGGGACCTGATGAAATCCATCCGCAGGTCCTGAAGGAGCTGTCAGATGAAGTTGCTAAGCCACTGTCCATCATACTTGAAAAATCTTTTGCAGTCAGGAGAAGTTCCCAAAGACTGGAAAAAGGGAAATATAACCCCTATTTTCAAGAAGGGAAAAATGGATGACCCAGGGAATTACAGACCAGTCAGCCTCACATCTGTGCCTGGCAAAATCTTGGAGCAGATTCTCCTGGAAGGCATGCTGAGGCACATGAAAAACAACAAGGTGGTCAGTGACAGCCAGCATGGCTTCACTAAGGGCAAATCCTGTCTGACCAATCTGGTGGCCTTCTATGATGGGGCTACAGAACTGATGGACAGCAGCAGAACAGTTGACGTCATCTACCTGGACTTGTGCAAAGCGTTTGATGCTGTCCCACATGGCATTCTTGTCTCTAAATTGGAGAGACATCAATTTAATAGGTGGACCACTCAGTGGATAAAGAACTGGCTGGATGGCCTCATGCAAAGAGTTGTGCTCAGTGGCTCAATGTCCAGCTGAAGACCAGTAACGAGTGGTGTCCCTCAGGGATCGGTGTTGAGACCGGTGTTGTTCAACATCTTTTTCAGTGACATGGATAGTGGGATTGAGTTCGCCCTCAGCAAGTTTGCTGATGACACCAAGCTCTGTGGCTCGGTTGATCATTTAGCTTACAAAGCTAAGGACTTAAAATTTAAGAAATGCCAATAGGAAGATTGCTTTTACAATTTGAGATAGGTTCTCTGACGGATGCAGACATGTATGCGCATCAATATGAGACTGTTTGTGACTCAAGCTCTCCAAGGTTTATTAGAGATACAAAGTATCTCATGTGTTGCCTCTGTCCTTCAACATACAAGGCCAGCACTGGAAACTCCTCTTTGCTGAGAAAGGGATGGAGTAAGTCCTGGTCAAGATAAAGCCTATGGATAGAAGAAATATTTTTCATTAACCCAATTAGTATAGTTAGAAAAAGAAAAAAATCTTCCAGGCAGACAAATCCTTTACAGAAATAGCAAATTCCCAAAATAAAGTTGCAGGTGTTTGCTCTGAAAATTAAAAAACAAAGCAAAACAACAAACAAACAAACAACAAACAAAACCATCTACAACCCTGGTATCTGAGCTCCATGGAGGCAAAGACTTCTCCATGGCAGTGGATGCAAATCTCTGTAGATGGTTAATTGCCTGCTGTAGAGGCAGATGTTGCTCTCCCCCTCTCCCAAGATATGCTACATGTCAGGGAGATGCTCTTGGTCTGTGGCAGTCACTGTCTCCAGCTGCAAAGGTAGTAGGAGAGCAAAACCAGGCTCCCCAGCAGCTCTGGGTGAGAGAACAGCTGCGGCATGAGCCACAGGAGGATGGGGGCAGCACAAGGCAGGAACTAAACCCTCTGCACCAGTGCCGTCAGTGCAGCTCCACAACCTAGCCCCAAAACAGAGAAACCCACAAGGCAGGTGATATCCACCCAGGTATGGTCCTGAGCTCCTTCCCCACCTAAATCATTTACAGCAAGCGTAAAGCATCACTATGCTCCTACTGCCCATCAGCATTTTGAGACTTGCTCTTGCAGATCTGTCTTCTGAGAAAAGTTATTTTTCTTGTGTGTTTCCTCATGACGGTGTCCAAAAGGTTGAAGGATTGACAGCGCTGCACTAAGAAAACAAACACAGGTAAGTGGAATGGGTAAATGAAAACATTTCTAAAGTGGCAGGCTGGGTGCAGCAGATTACAAGCTGAATCTGTTATCACCTTGAGCTGCCTCTCTGCCTCTTTCATTTAGGAAAGCCATTACCAAAAGCTTCAATTCACAAGTGAATTATAAGGGATTCTACTGGAGGGCAAGCAGGGGCAGCAATTGCCTGCCTCTCCAGTTTCTTTGCTGAAGTTGCTTTTCACCTTATCTCTTCCTTTAAACTTCTTCTAAGCATGCATGCTTGTGAGTCACCTCAGGTTAGCTTTGTCAGAATAAAACCAGATTATTCCACATATCCAGGTTTTTGCTTTTCCAAATTCTGCTGAATGTTAAAAGCTATTAATCTGACATGTTTTCCACCCTCTGATTCTTCTAGCACAGCTTTGTGGTGGCCTGATTTCATACCTAACCACGAAAGACCATGATCTAATATACCATAACTGGTAAAAAATATAGTGTCCGACACATTGGTTTCCTAACCTCATGGGGAAAATATTTATGCATAAAACTTCTTAACCTTTAAAAAAGAAGGGCCCTGAAAGACGTTATTTAAAATACCATGAGGTATATACGGAGAGTAGGAATATTAAATGAGTTTCCTTTTTTTTTGGAGAAAACAGAAGTATTTGGTACTTATGCAGAATAAGAGAAATGTTCTAGAGACATGAAAGGATGTTTTTTTAGTGTCCAGCTCTCTTTTGTACCTTTTATACTCTTTTATACACTGGCAGTTCAGCAGTTTGGCAATGCTGGAGCAGTATAAAGCAGCCTCTGGATGAGAATTTCGTTCAGGAAGCATGGAATTGCAATTTAAAAAGTCAATCATTTGCAGGCTTAAGCTGAAAAAAAGACTTTAAGGATACAGGAAAATGCTGTTCATCTACTACACAATGCTGGTGGTGAGGTGAAGGTGACAGAAGGTGCTTTCAGGACATTGTGTACAGGCAGGAAACTGTGAAGGGACAAAAATGTAAAAGAAGATGAACCCTTTGGGACAGAGACCGGCATCACAGCTAATCACTGTTTTCTTTTCATCAACTGAGATTCTGCCCTGATTTACAAAGATGCTGTTTGTGTTTAGAGCTAAATCAATTTATCTTGAAATGCAGCCCTTTTCCTGAGGGCTTGTGGCCTGTAAAGCTTTCTGTCCCTTTTACTTTTTCCCCTTTGCCTAGCAATGGCTACATTCCCAAGTGTAACTAAGGTGGAAGCTGGCAGTCCCCCAGAGGCAGGGGAAAAGCTGGAAATTTCCAGGTCATGCTCAGGAATCCAGCCTTCCGTGAGGCACAGAAAACTGCTTCTGAGTGGGAAAGATGCTTACAGCTGCTTTCTGTTTTCAGAGCCAAGTTTAATACTGTCACTGTCTAAACTCATTCTCTGCAGACCAAGAAATGCAATCACTGCCACCACTGGTGATTAATGCATACATTTCCATTTCTCCTTCCTTGCAATGAGGCAAAGAAAGGGTGTTGTTCATTTCTTTCCTCACTGTAATCTCACAAGCTGATGGTCTTCCAGCGGGCTGTGACATCCCAATGACCCCAAACCTAGAGGTGAAGTTGTGGGGAGACCAGTGGGAGGTTCTGTTTGCAGCTCAGGCTTGGACAAAGCTTTCTGGGGTGCAGGCATTCTAAGCAATACCTCACCCCAGTCTGACCCCAGGCTGCACACCTGGGCTGATGCAAACATAGATTTGGACCAGAGCTGCCTGCTTCAGGCCAGCTCTACCTTCGGTACCCTCAGGGGGCACTGAGTGCTGCTTCAGATCTGGCAGGCAGAGCCTGAGGCTGCAAAAGCTGGGAATTCAGTCTAAAAATGGATGTTTCAGTAAAGGTTTGTTTTTCAGCTCTGTTTTGCTGCCTTACAGTGCATCACGCTAGAAATGTGGGCAAGTGGTTTTTGGTACAGAGAGACGCCTTTTCATTTTAAAAGAATGTCCCCACCAACCACAACCCCATGTAAGGAAAAAGCAGCAACTTACTGGTATAGCTGTCAAGTGGGAAAGCAGAATTACACTCGCTGTTAAACCTTACTGTCATTTTAGTGAGACTTAGATGGTTTCAACAGCTCCTTACCAGGAGTGACGTGGGCATGGAGGTCAGCACACACCCCACACCCAGTTTTGGGCTGCTAAAAAGCAGAAGCTTTGCAGAACTGTGCCAGGCAAAGTCTTTACTCCCTGGTGTGTTGCGGTTGTTTAGGTCTGTGTGTTTTCCTACATCAGAGAAAACATGGGAGGAAATATTTCTTCATTAAAGCATGAGGTACTGCAGTTGGGGTCTTGACTTCCAGTTTACTGGATCATCTGGCATAACTACCATTGTGCATTTGTTATGTTTTGACTGAAGGACAAATGTCCCAGTGACAAACTGAAATGTATGGAGGGCATTACAGACAAAGGTGAAGAGAAAACTTTCTCCTGCCTTATATGGAAAGCATGCCATATTCAGCTTGATAAGTTAGCCAAGGGAAGAGATAATACTCATAAGCTGTTACAAAAACTTAAAGATTCCGGAGCACAAGGCAGTCACTGCTGGGTATTTGGATGAATAAAATATGGATTATTATCTAAGTATAAACCTGAAAATAAGAAAAGAGTGGAATAGTTTTTATTCTGATTTTGTAGACAAATTCTGCCTTTATAATGGAGCACTCTCAAATTCCAGACGCCGGGAAAAAAACTTTGGGAGATACAAAATGTGGAGGACACAGGATGGCATTTTGGAGCACAGCTTCATCTGCTGTTAAAAACAAAACCAAATGCTGAACTCTTTAACCCAACCATAGTATCCTGCTGATTCAAGAAGCCCTTCCATTCAAGGAATGTAAACCCTACTATGACAGGAGCTGAGAGCTCTCTTTTATGGAGAGCAGGAAACTTTCCTAAAGGGTGAGTTTATGACCTGGCTGGAGAGCTGGAAATAATTAAGTGTTCTTGTCAAAGGTCAAAGTCATAGGGTTAAATTCCTACAAACTCAAAACAACCCTCAGTTTCTGTGCCAAGACTGATCATTTGGCCCTTTTCTGCCCACAGTGAGAAGGCAGCAAGCAGCCTGGGACAGGAGTGAGCCATGCCTCAATTATCTACCCTTTCCAATTCCAAATCTGACATTTTGAGACTCATCATGCACTTGTGGTCTAAAAAAGCATAGCTGAGGTTAAAAAAAAATAAGTAAATCTGGAAAAAAGAATTGAAGTCAAATGACCTATTTATAGCAACACCAAATATGAACTAAACGCAAAATGACAAATTAAGATTCTGATACATATTCCACTTCTGATGTAACCCTGCCAAATTCAATAGGGCATTAGACTCTGCAGCAAGAATCTGCCTCCAGATGAAAACAGCAGCACTTGTTTGGCCCTTGGGGAGCTGTCGTGTTTTGCTGTATACATGAAAGCTACAAAACAGTCTACCTCTGTAGGTACTTCAATGCCATGTATGGTGTTATTACTGAGCAATGCTCAAAAATATAATGAGGTGGAAGGGTCAATTCACTCATTGGGTGCTTTTCTACCATATGGCAACCTTAGCCTCTCAAGAGAAGCAAGTCTGTTTCCCCTTGTGAAATGCAGCTTAAACATGATGCAATAATGAGTAGCATGAACTTCCTAATGTTCCCAACACAAGCTATAAGCACTTCGTGGTGAAACATATGGCTTACAGTTCTATTCAATGTGTTCACCAGCCTGAAAGCAGAAAGGCAAGGAAGTGGACTCCTTCACATGCCACACGCTGCAGGGAGACATGCAATAGGTTATTACCTTAGAATGGCTTTCCCCACTGCCTTTCATTCAAAGTCTTTTGTCCTTGCCTCTCCAAAAAAATATTTGACTCTTGCTAATGCTCTTTTGGCAGAAATTAGTGTCTTTATAAGGCAAAGAATCACTCCAAAAAAACCTTGGAGAATGTTTTCTCAGGTCTAATTTACTATGGGGTCAAACTGTCATAGGCCAAACAGATTTTTTGGCTATACCAGGAAAGTTTCACTTAGTGTTTTAAGCTCAAAAGTATCTTCATTCATCCTTGTACAAGGAAGCAGATCATTCTCTGTCTGATTCCCTTGCTTGGCTGAAAACAAACTATCTGGTATCAAATTTCTCCATAAAATGAAGTAAAATGTCAGGTTGGATCTCAAATCCAAACTTGGTGGACACCTTGCTTCACAATGGGATGAACCAAGGCCAAATTACAACTCCTGGTGACATCTTGGAGTAGTCCAGGTCCCAGCACTGTGGGATGGCCCAGTCTCTACTGCAGATGGCCATTCTGCCTGTGCCTCTTCTCACGCTCTTGTTCTGCCAGTCTGCAAGCTATCCTGCTCCATCCATTCATCCTTAGTCATCCCCCTCCTTCTTCCTGTTCAGATTTCTAAACCCAAAGAGCAGCTGAGACCATCCAGTGACCTTCTGCACTGACTGCTCTGTCTTTTGTGAATCTAAATTGATTTTCCTTGCAAGAGAACATCCAGGATGTACCCTTTGACCTTCAGCCAGAGGTTGTGTATTAAGAGTAAGAGAGAATGTGAAACCGGCATTTGACTGTCAGCATTGGCAAGAAATACGAGCCATGCCCTACTAGAAAACAGTCTGTTTCTGTGCAGTGCCTGGAAACATGGGAATTACCAGACTTGCTTAGACACAAGGGTCAATATTCCCTCTCTGATGCTAGCCAGCCCCAGATACTTCTGAGAAAGGTCTGAGAAGCCTATAGCTGGCGGATACAGGATAATCCCATTCTTATCTCCCTGCTTTGGAGTACAGTATAGCTAGCACGCACATGAATACAGGCACATAAAGAGCTCTCTTCCTGGAAATATTGCAATATTCTGTGTCACATAAAGTATTGTTAAATACCTACTGCAATAGCAAGTAACTGACCTGAAGAACCAGCTCTGTGAAGGAAGGGAAGGAATAAGACAAGGGATGCTGAGGGTTCAGCAATTCTATTTAGCACATGGGTTTCTACAACTGGTGTGTAGCAACAATGGTGAAAAAAAACTCAACCCTGTTCACCAGCCCAGAGCCAGCAGTCCAGACAGGATCTAAAATAGCATCATTTTGACAGAAGAAAAAGGTTGTTGGAAGAAATTGCCAACCCTCCACCCATATTCTTCCAATCTGTGCATATTCTTGATCATGATTTAGTATCCTTTTTCCATGCCTCCAGGGTCAGCTGTTAGGCTTCCTGATGACTTTAGGCAAGTAGTCAATGAACTTCAAGTCCAGTCAGTGTTGAGTTTGCTCCTCTCAGCACTTACCTACAAGAAGGAAAATGAAAAGGGACTAGGCTGAACTTGGATATGTTTCTATGCTGCCCTATCTACCTACCTATGATTTAATAACATTTTTTTCATAACAACACTGACCCACAAGGGAAAATAGGCTTTTTCCATCTAAGCTGTAGCTTGGGATTTGATATGAGGTTTCTCAGGATTCTGGAAAGCTACTGGAACAGCCACTGTAGATTTCCTGGCCCATTTTCTTTCTGTGTTTTGAGTTCATCTGCTGTTACGTAAATCAGATGATTATGAAAACATTACACTGTACAGTGCCCGCAGCTCAGATGAGAGGAGGAGGAGGAAGGTGATGTTGACCTGCTAGGGAATTTTGTTATTGATACAGTTGAGGAAAACAGACCTCAGCACACTTTGCTTGTTTAATTAGTGTCTGTTTCTAAGCCTCACAGTCCCACAGAACTCTTTTTGTAGCAGTAATTAAAATGAATAAAATTGTAGAGAGCTATAAGATCATAGAATCGTAGAATAGTTAAAGTGGGAAAGGATTTTAAGATAATTGAGTTCCAACTCCCCTGCCATGGCCAGGGAAACCTCCCACTAAACCATGTCACTCAAGGCTATGTCCAAACCAGGCATGAATACCACCAGCAATAGAGCATTCACAACTTCCCTGCGCAACCCACTCCAGTGCTTCACCACCCTTACTGTAAAGAATTTCTTTCTCCTTATATCCAATCTAAACTTCCCCTGTTTAAGTTTTAACTCATTACCCCTTGTCCTCTCACTACAGTCCCTCATGAAGGGTACCTCCTCAGCATCCCTATAGGCCCCCTTCAGATACTGGAAGGCTGCTATGAGGTCTCCACA
>JASSUY010013246.1:7759-26126 GCA_032466535.1 Forpus xanthops | reverse complement strand
GCGATGGAGCATTCACAACTTCCCTGGGCAACCCATTCCAGTGCCTCGCCACCCTTACAGTAAAGAATTTCTTCCTCCTATCCAATTTAAACTTCCCCTGTTTAAATATTTTTTAAGATTTTTGTATAGGCTGCTGCTGCAGAAGCTGGAAATTTGGGGTATTGTAATCAAAAGCAGGCAATAGAAGGCATTCAGGAGCTTGAGTTTTCATTTTGGGAAAAGGCCTGTGTTAAGGTATGGCTTGGAAAAGATTGGAAGTACATAGTAAACTAGCAAGATTTACAGGTGACCCTGAAAATATGAGGTATGTAATCCAACTATGTGAATCTCCACAGTAATAAAAATTGATTCAATCAACAGATGCAGACTAATGCAAATTGGACAGGCAGGTAATTGTCTGGGGATCTAGATGTTTAATCAAACGTATCTTTCCTAGGGACCAGCAAGTTCGTGGCTTTGTTGTGTACTTGCAGACAAAAAATGCTGACATTGCTTTGGGAGCTGTTTTTGCTGAAATTGAATTGGGAGTGTGATAAAATATGGGCTTATTTTCTTTTTTAGATCCGAAAAATGTTGTAGCTCAGTTTGTCTTTTCTGTGCTGTATTGACAACTTGGGTCTATTCACTTAATAGTAAAATGAAGGCCCATTTTGTGAAATGGAGAAATGGCAAATTGATAACGGATTAAAGGAGGGAATCATAGTATATCGTTAGACTAGCTCATACTTAGAAGCTGCTATTGAAACTGAGAATGAAAGAAGATTAAATGAATTGTTGTATTCACTGGGAAACTAATAAAACTTAATTTCCATTATATTCACATCTTTGATTCACATACTACCTTATTACTTCAGCCCCATCATAATCATCCAGGCCCTCTATCCCCAATGATCCCTTTCAGTGTGTATGGTGGGCAGTGTGATGCTGTGGTAATTAGTCAGTACATCTCTCTTTCAAATTTTATTGAAGTCAATCAATAGATTGACTTTTCTACCACCACCCCTCCTGTTAGAGGGCAGCAGGCTGATGGATGAGGCACAGCACTTAGGCTTCTGTGGCAGTGAAGCATCTGATGCTTTCATGCTGTACAGATACAGGAACAGGATCTTGCCTTCTACCTAGTCTGACAGTTTGCTGGTTTGATCCTTTTGTGAAGGTGAGAATTCAGAGGCCTTTTTGGAGTTTGAATGCAAACTCCTCTGCTGCTTCTACCATACTTCAACTGATCTTGCCTAGAAAGCAAAATAGACTCTTCTGTGGAATTTTGTTGGAAATGCTTGGAAAGTCTGCAAGTGCCAAAGTTTTTCAGCTTCACAGTGGGGTTTTGTATAACTTGAGGGCAAGGAGAGAAAACAGAAGGGTTTACCATTTTCTCAAATGAGTTCAACACTAAAACTCTGAGTCAGTCCTGGGGAGGGGGGATGTGTAAATAGTAGCTTCAGGATCCTTTGGTCCCCAGAGGTAGTGACTCAAGAATTGACCTGATTTTCCTTTTAGGTAGCTTTAAGATGCCCAGAGTTTGATTCCCCTTGACAAATCAGTACATCATCGCAGAGCGAATCTCTGCTGGAAATACCTCTGTTGCGTCCCTCAGCCTCCAGAAATCTTACCAACATACTGAAGCAGTCAGCAGTTGCATTTTGTGTACAAAACACACACACACACACACACCCTGTATATTATATATATTAAAAAATAATCCCTTATCACATCTGTGATGTTGGATCTGTGATAAATGCTACAGAACTTCTATTGTATTCTGTGTATTTTCCTTACTCTCACATTTTTGGGGCAATTGTGTGTTTGTTTTTATTGGACTTAAATATTTTGGAATGTTAGGAGTCCAGTCCTTTCATGACAGAGCTGTACATATATAGATCAGCATAAGTTTTTGCTGCTCAGTTGCTAATTTGGGATCTTTTGAAACAAACTGGAGAACTTCTGCCCATTTCCCTACTGCGTGCCTGCCCTTGAGTTTCCTGGAGTCTTTGTGGAGATGCCAGAATTTGGAGTGTGTGAGGAGATGAATTTCACCCTGCAAGGGAGGGCTGAAGTACACTTAAAGATGAAAACTGAAAGCCCTTTTTTTGCTACTCTTAGTCCTATAGATAATGCTCCAGTTTAAAAACTGTTGGTGTACAGCTTGATGTGGTTTTGTAAGGATGTGCAGTTTCCTTACCTGCTCTCTCAGCTTCTTTCCAATAACAGCCTGCTGTCCCTAAGGTGACCAGTTTCAAGAGCCCTTGATAATGAAGAGACTTTTCCTCAATGATTTTGGAGACTATTTTATTCCTACCCTATTTCCCTATTCAGAGTACACTGAGATGGCACTTAGAGGCATGGTTTAGTGGTGGACTTAGCAGTGTTAGGTTACAGTTGGACTTGATGATCTTAAAGGTCTTTTCCAACCAAAATGATTCTCTGTACATGGCATATCTCTTCTTTCAGGTATAAAGATGTTACTGGAGGCTTAGACAAGTTGCTGCCTGCTGGTTTGTATAACAGCTCTGCAGGAAGAACTGACCCATTCAGTTACATTTGAGACAAATCCCCAAAAAGCTTAGTAGTAACTGAGAAGTGCCAGTGGGCAACCTTCCAAAACGCAGTCCCGAGGGTAAGCTGGAGATGGAAATACCCTGCACTATTTCCTGTTCAGCTGCATGGTTTTAACTCCAGACTTTACCTTGGTTCTCCCTGATGTTTTCAAACAGGTTCCTGACTTTAATAGTGACTAAAAGTGTAAATGTTGGTTCAGTAGACGATAAACAAAATGCTATGTTGGATGTCTTTAAGGTGATTGATGAAAACTGAAGATATGGAAGGAAATAAAAGTGATGAAAGGACATGAAAAGGTGCTTATAAATGGAAGGGGAAAAATCCTTCTTACCACTTTTCTGGATTCAGAAGCAGAAGCAGTGAAACCAAATCTCTTAACTAAAGTAAACAGTGAAGGTTTTTCCAGAGAAGTGCTCTTTAGCTTGGATATTAGTCTCTTGATGCAGCTGGAAAACATTTTTAGTTGAGGGTCAGTCTTTGCAGTGAGCCACTTTTCATAGTTATGGCCATGCCAGGTTCTGCTGAACTGTGGAATTCACTGGGATGTACTGAAGAGTCAGAATCAGTCCAGAGGCCAGCACCCTCGACCAGCTTTGGTGAGAGAGAAACCAGTACCAGCCAGGAGAGCTCCTCCAGAGAGGAGAGCTGTTGATGGATTTCACATAAAGCAAAAATGTTATCCAGTCAGTGTACAACACTCAGCCAGAGAGGCTTCTTGGAAGCTTTTGCTGCTCCTCACAAGGCTTTTCTTTCTGGTTTACTGTCTTTTTGCAAACCATAATAGGCATGACAGTTAAGGTTTTGGGTTTGAAAACTAGAAACACTGCTCTGATACCAGTTTACTTTGACATAGTTTAACTTGGTGCCTGCTTCTCCAACGCAAGCCCATAATCTGAGTCTGTCTGCATTAAGCTCATCTTTTGGCCACGCGGGTGTGATGAGATTCTGGTCAACTCAATGACCAGAAGTGTGTTGTAGTTCTCAGGCATGGGCATTGATTTCAGTAAGTCCCATTATTTTCCCTCATCTCTCCTTTCCCACAATTTTTACTTTAACTTTATTTTGATTGAGCATATTTTCTCTCCTTTCCTGTGGAATGCAGACTTTCAAAGTAGAGAAATAAAATTGGATTCCAATTCCACTATGAAAAGCTAAACCTTGTAATTATAACAGAAAATAAAATTCCTGATTTCCTCCTGTGTTACCTGTCTTGCTGCTGGTTATATCATATGAAGCACATTATTGATTTCTCATTGTGCACTGTTCTTGTTATCTGTGAAATAAGTGCCTTGAGCTAATGATACTCATGGTAATATGAGAAACTACTTGAAATTCTTGGAGGAAGAGAGATAGATGTGTATTAATAGCTGTCATTAATTAACTCTTTCCTTTAGAGGGGATTTTCAGCTAGTAAATAATTTCAGACCCAAAACAGAAATGGTTTAAGGAAGAAACGATACACTTTCCAGTACAGCTGGATGAGTAGCTTTAATAACCTCTTTCCCCAATACATTGTGCATAAATTTTCTGTCAATGGTTGAAATATTCAAAAGAATGTGGTTTTAAATTGAGCTGCTGGATGCTCTTTCCTGTTGGACTGATTGCAATTCCAGGATTTTTTGGTACAGATAAGGATTTTGAGTTCACTTTCTTTTGGCAAATATTTTCCATGAACTGTCAGCGCTTGCTGTTTCTCCATTGTACATAATGAGCTTGCTGGCAGGAGACACGCAGGGAGTAGTCAGATAAAAGGAAAGCAAAGTCATATGGGTAGTAAATGGCTTTGCAGTGTTCATCCACAGTGCTGTAATACATATGTAGTTGTGGAGGTTGCAAGGGGTTACAGTGGTCGGTAATTCAGAAACACTAAAGCCACATTGGGTGCTCTTTGGTATGTTCTTCACGGTATGAAAATCTGACCAGGCAATAGGTGTTATGGGCTAGAATACTAAATAAGAGTCAACTACATCACAGCAGTTCCACTGAGGATGATGGATAATATTTTAGTGTCTTGCACTGTGCAGTCATCTTAACATCTGCAGAGCTTCTCTGGTAAGTTTGAGCAGCTCTTAACTCCTTACAAAATGTATTATTGAAGATGTGTTAATATTTGAAGGCAACCAGTACTGCCCTGCAGAACGGATGTCCTTGCTGCTGTGATACACTGCGCAGCTTCTTGACAAAGTGTCTTCCATCATACGTGCTTTGTTGTAGAAAAATAACAGCCCTTGCCTGGGAGGTGTTGTGCATGTCAGAGCCCTGCAAGCCCAGCACAATGCGCCTCTGCATTCAGAGGTGTCTGACTTGAGCACACCGATGCCTCCATTGTCAGTGAATCACGCCAGAGGGGAGTGACAGAAATGCAATATGCAAGTGAAGTGGAAATTCTGCCTCTCCCCCGAGATGCGATATTAAATGAGTTATTGTGGTTAATTATTCACAGTTCTTGGCTATGGGATTCTCTGCTGCAGTGTGTGTGTGGAGAGGACGTGCCAACAGAAGGGATGTGTCTGGGAGGTTGGTTAGAAACACGGATTTCTGGGTCGTTTGAAAACTGTTCCCAGTGGGAAGGAGCACATCACTGCAGAGTAGCTCCACAGCACTGCAAAAAGCTAGCTGGCATTCCCTGGAGCCCTTCTCTGCTTGTTCCTGTATCAGGACTGTGAAACAATTCATTCAGTAGTAGGAGAGCAAGATTTCAATGAGGCGTGTCCCTTACAGAGATCAGAGGAAGGCTTTGCTCCTCTCCAGAATGTTGGCGGCCAAAAGAAAGACTCCCTTCACATAGCATTGGCTGTGTTTGCAGATTTCCCCTTTGAAGGGTAAATAAGGAGAGGTGTGCAGGAAGATTTAATAGGCTCCAAGCTTTCTGCAGCATGCTCCATCGGCTGCTACAGTGAAACAAAAACACTAAAACTGTTTGCCACTCCAGTACCCCTCAGGTAGCTCATTTAATAGAGGTAGAGGCTTATTTAATAGAGATAAATACCTTGGAGATCTTTTAAAAACCATTCCTCATCCGTTTCCCTGTAATGTGAATCTGCAGTTGGCATTTGCTAATAGCAGAATGCTTCAGAGCGTGTATTAGAGAATGTCTACAATCTAATGTGTAAAGGATTTTTTTTTTTTAGTCTGTTAAATCTCGTTTTATTGAACCTTTTGGCTTTATCTCTTCTGTGTCTCCTGTTCTTAAGCTCACCCCTTATGTAGGTCACACTTCCACATTTTATGCCTGAGCCACTGTCTTGAAGTGGTATCTCTTGTAAAATGAAAAACTACTATCTCTATAGAAATAGGACTTCATTTTTGCCATAGAGGTGATAGTAATTTCCCCTTGGTTAATCTGTTTAGTTGGATATTGCTTGATTACTGCTCAACTTTAGTGTTTTGGTGTTCTAGTTTGTGATAGGATTGTTCCTTTTCAAGCTAATCTTTAGATAAAATTGTTGCAGACCATGCCAAGAAGGCAAAAAAATGGGCATCCAGCCCTGCACTTAAACACAGAGGAGCTGCTTAGAGTATGGGCATCTTCAGAGAAATGGCAGTGCTGCTTATTTTTAAATCTTCCCAAGATTTAAGAGAGAAGAACAACTCTACAGACTCCTCATTCTGGGTAGCAAGGTGCTTCACAACAAGCATTATTATGAGATTTGGAGTCATGACACACTTTGGACTTATGAAGAAACTGGTTTTTAAGTTGATTTCTTTTTTAATGGTGACTTTAACTTGGCTGCAGCTGATTTGAATATAGAACATTGCTCTTGAATGTATGCATTACTGCAGGTTTGACAGCCTTTCACTGAAGAAACACGTCCCGATATTACAGCTTTTAAGACCTCCTGTGAAGCCACTCAGTGTGTAGTAAAGCTGATCCAACTTCAGGTGTTGCAGAAGAGCTTTTTTAATATTAATCGTCTCATTAGTGCAGAGAGTCTTGTAGGCATGTGATGTTAGAGGGAGGATGGCCAAATTATGGAGAGGCTGAAGCTCCTGTCAAGTGGCAGCTACCAGACTGGGAATTTGACAGTTCCCAGCTTTCTGGTCTGCTGAAACACAGCTGTGTTGTTCCAGTTTTTACATCTTTATTCCCCAGTCAACCTTAGTTTTGCCAATGAACAACATCCTTCATAGCTGCAGATATCTCCTCTTTTTGCTACAAAGCCCTCAATGTCTTTGAGTAGAGGTTTATGTCCAATTTCTTGTTTTGGTGTGATTCAGCCTTTGCCACCTTTCTGCCGCCAGCAGTTTGAGTTGCCCAGTATCTGCTTCTGCTTGTCTGCCTTTGCTTTCACATGCTTCTAGCTGCCATCATTTCTTTTTTTTTGGGGGGGGGGGTTTGAAAAAATATAGGAGTTGATGAAAAATAAAAGACCTACTCAAGCAGAGTTCTTAAGAACATAATAATGTTGTCTTGATATACCAAGTGGCTGCTCTTCTTTTGCAGTACCCTCTCAGAGTAAATACTGGAATCAAAACGTGGGAGGAGTGTGAGGATGAGGACATATGAGGAAGCAGTGCTCATCTTGCTATGTGAGCTAAGCTAGATCTGGACACAAGTTTCTAATGGTGATGCTTGGTACACCAGCTCTGTTGCTCTGTTCTCCAGCAAACTTGGCTTTTCACAAGTAGGTTTCGAGTGTGTGCATATCCTGGGCAAGCCCAGAGGTTCACATTGCTGCCCTTAACCTGATAGATTGCAAATGGCTCCTGAAGACTGTTAAGAAACAGAGTAAATGCAAATCAAGCAATGTTCCTCGAGCACTTTGACACTGGTGCTCAGGGTTTGCTTATAACTAATGTGTTCAGAGCCACTAATAGATATACCATCCGCAATTTGTGTTGGCAAGTTCCACAGTGTACATTCTTTGAAAGCAGGTTTTTAAACCTGCAGCATTAGGAATTGTGGTGTTCACCTTTAATTCTGTATTCAAGGAAACTAAAGGCTTCCCATTTGCTTTTCCCATGGCACTTCTAAGATCATAAGAGGTGTAAGATGTCATCTCTTTCCTTATGCAGACTTTCTCCCAAGTACCCTGGTGGGCATCAGTAGTGTTTCTGAGTCCCTACACTGAGTCCACTTCTCTGCTAAATAGTATTTTGAGTCCACTAGAAGACTTTAAACTGACCAGGAGTACACAGCCTGTCAGTACAGTGAGGCAGATCCTTAAATTCCCTGCTTGCCTATGAAACAAAACCTGCATGCGGTGGTGTTCTGCTCTGGACTCAAAGGGAGAGACTAGATTTGCAAAAGCAGCTTCTGAATGCTCAAGCTGCTCTTGGAGGACTTCTCAGGTAAATGGAGCAGAATATGAATTTTTTCCTGGAAAGTAACTACTTTGAGTTGAAGTTGCCAGAATGTTTCGTAAGGGAAGAGGACCGGGTGTCAGTTACTGATGTGGCCATGTCATCCCCCTTTTCTTCTTTGCAGATTGAGATTGTTGGCAAGACAGGATTTTTTTCATGTTTGTTTTTAATATTTCACCCAAAACTTCCAACAACTGAAATTCAAGCTGTTGCTTCTTGTGTTGTGGCTGTAGTGCCACAGGTCATCCTGTGACATCAGGGATGTCTGGAGTTCCTGCAGCTGTCTCCTGTAAATCAGGGGAAAATCCCAAATTCTGGAGCTTTACCAGCTGCCATTGTGCAGCTGCATACTCTGACAGGCTGTGCTTTAGAGCTGATCTTCAGGCTGAGACCATATGTACCCCTGGGCTTGTTTCTGCACACAGGCAGCCTTGCGGGGTGGAGAAGAGCTGCTTGCTTGTCTACCTTCCATACTTACGTTGGAAACTCAGCACTAGCACAGAACTGTTTACAAAGAGCCTGCAAATAGTCAGTTTGAGGCTGTTTGAAAGCCCACCAGCATTTTGTTTCTTAACAGCACTGGTCCTGTAGCTCTTGACCCACTTCTGATGCTAATAGATCACTATGTCTTTAAGTGTCAACCCATGCCTGGCCCTTACTTTCAGTGACAGTCTTCTCATGTTGCCTGCCATGCCCTTTCTGCCCAGTTCTCATCTCACAGTGAGCTGGACCAAAACAGATGCACAGATGCCAGCAGCAGTAAATTCATGCCATATCTGCTTAAATCTTTAGTTATCTGCATATTATCTGTTGATACGCTTGAGGGCAGGGCTGCCAATCAGGAGGGCTGAGGCGGGCTGGAGGAAAGGGCTGACAGAAGCCTTGTGCGATTCAACAAGGACAAAAGCAAAATCCTCTACCTGGGAGGACTAACCCCAAGCAGCAGCTCTTCAGAAAAGGTCCTATGGATCCTAATGGGCAGCAAGCAGAGTGTGAGCTGACAGAGACTGGCAGCATTTCAGGCTGTACAAACAGGAGCACTGGCAACAGACTGAGGGATGTGGTTATCCCCCACCCTGCTCACTAGCTGTTAGCATCTGGGGGACTGGGTCCCACAGTACAAGAAAGGCATTGATCAAAGTGGACTGAGTTCAGAGGACCACTAAAGATACTCTGGCAGTCTGAGCAATTTCCCCATGGAGAGGGCATACCAGCAGCCCTACAATACCTGAGGAGAACATCAAGGAGACAGGCATTTCAGTGAATGGGGAGAAGTAAGAGTGACAGAGATAACACTTCAGTCTTAGAGCCTGCTGTTGCTGAAGATGGTATGGCAAATAGGCAACATTGAGGAACATCCAGCTCAACTTGTCTGTGAAGGGAAAACCAGTCACTGAAGCTCTTGAATACTGGTCCTTTGTCACGTTGAGTTACCCACAAAGGCATGCCACATAATTTTAGGGTATGTCCTACCTTTTGTTTCTTATTTCAGATGTTGACTGGAGGTGCAAAGATTCCAAGGGGCTTCTTCAAAACCACCCATTCACCATTACCAAAGCAGAAAGTATTTTGTTGATAGTGGTGGCAAAGGATGATTAAAAGCTCAGGTGTATACAGCTTTTCTGGATGGTTGCTTCTGCCACTCTGTAATACATAGCCATGGAAATGCCATGATGTGTGCTGCAGGCCGCTGATCAGTGATGGAATATGTCCAGGGATAACTTTTCCTTTCCTTTGTAAATGTTTGAGAAATCTCATTGTTTCTGTAGAGCTTCATATCTGCTGCTTGCTGGTATGCTGGTCTTGCTCTTGTAATCAGGCAGCGTCAAGTTGGCACACAGACCTCTTGCTTGTATAACCTGGAGCTCCAATACTGTTTTCATGGTTTGGTGCTTCACAATTCCTGTGAATTTAAGATTCTTCAGTATCTGCCAGGACTGTATGAGGCCAGTGTGCTGTGGTGTGTTGGATTCTTTTGCACTGTTTAGTGGCACTGGTTTCAGGAGCAAGTACTCCCTTATGCCCAGAGTGCTGCATCCAGCTCTAAAGCAACCAGCATAAGAAGGATGTGGACCTTTTGGAGCAAATCCAGAGGAGGCCATGAAGATGCTTTGAGGCCTGAAGCACCTCTGCTCTGGACACAGGCTTAGAGAGCTGGGCTTGTTCAGCCTGGAGAAGAGAAGGCTCTGGGGAGAACTTAGAGCAGCTTCCAGTGCCTAAAGGGGCCAACAAGAAAGCTGGAGAGGGGCTTTTGACAAGGGCAGGTAGGGACAGGACAAGGGGGAATGGCTTTAAACTGACAAAGGGGAGATTCAGATGAGATCTGAGGAACTTCTTCCCTGTGAAGGTGGTGCAGCAGTGTTCAGGGCCAGGTTGGATGGGGCTTGGAGCAGCCTGATCTAGTGGAATGTGTCCCTGGCCATGGCAGGGGATTGGAAATGGAGGAGCTGTAAGGGTCTTTCCATTCTTGCATTCTGTGATATTCTGGAAGGATATGGTTGAGCAGGACAGTCTTATGTGGTTAGCAAAGGCACCAAACATCAGGGGAAGTGGAGCAAGTTTATCTGTGTTGTTTTTCTCTTTTTTAACCGTTGTTAGGTAGGTGCTCTTGCATGGTTGGACTGTTCTTCAGTGGTCCCTCTATCTTTTTGATGGAGATAGAGAAGGATTTGTGATGGCTGGTGAATGTCACCTCTGTGAGAGCCTGGGTCGTGGCACTCAAGCAGAGGTTTCTGTACAGGCATTATGCAGTGACAGCTGTGAAGGAACAGGGTTTGCTTTTGATCACCAGGATTGAAGTACAGATTATTACTCTTCTAGATCACAAATTCCCAACCATTCAAGTATAGCCCACCGTATCCTCTTAGACAAAGCAAAGACTTTGCTTTGTCTTCTGTCTGCTGTGGCTGTGTGAAGTTGCTTGTGGGCCCATGTGGTCCTGCCTCTGACTGGAGGATGCTGGCTAAGATCTGTAACCAACCCATTCAATGCAATAGTTTATGAGCTGCTGCAGTTTCCTCACATCTTATAAAATGCAAGTAACAGATACTAATAACATATTATTCAAAGCTCTTGTTCCAAAGCTGAGCTTAAGAGTTAATAAATAGTGTTTGTGCTGAAGCATTGACTTGGACACAAATCCAGAGGTCTGACTTTCTTGGCTTTAACCACTGGTGTGGCTGCTACGCTTTTTGTGTATGTTCAGAGCCTTTTCTTTGTTGAGGGTTCTGTCACCATATTTTCTTCACATAACCACCTGAGGTTTGGAGTGGAATGAGCTCTCCTGAAAGAAATCTTTACAATCCATGCGTAACAGCTGCTTTTCTGACTAAAATACTGTACCTTTATGTAAGTGTGTAAGAGTAAATGTAATTGGATTATGCAAAATAATCTCTTAAAGTGAGGTTTTAAAGCAGTTAATAATAAGCAAGTTGGAGGTGTCCAAAGCTGGTGATACTGACAGTTCCTTTGTGCAGCTGGAATATAAAAGGTCTCTTACAGAGCTGATACATAAGAAAGACTTACTGGAACCCTCTCTTGCATTGAAATCGGGTTTTTAAGAGTAGAAATTTTTCTACGCTAAAACTTCTAACTGTATGATTTCAGTTCCCCCATTAAATTAATCCATTAAGCTTTGTGGCTGCTCTGTTTCATCACATGCTCTTCATTTGATGCTTCATTAATCTAGTGTAACTTCTTTCCACTCCCTCTTTAGGTTGTTATCAAATGCCTTTTTAGTGGGGGTTTACTTAAAATGCTGGGGTTTGACTGTGTGACCTCCCACTTGGTTCTTGATATTTGAGATGACAAGGTCCCAAAGGGGCTCTTCCCGGAGGGAATGTGTTTTGGGGGAGGACAGAAAGGTGTTTGGAATTGGCTGTCTTACAGAAGACTTCCCTCAGTTCTCAGAGAACAGCTAGATACTGGTTTTGTCCTCCAGTCACTTACATGAGTCTCACATTGTGTCTCTTTACTGCTCTTGCAGGTCAGATTCCGGGGCCTGGTTCAATGATACCCGGACAACCCATGCCAGGCCGGATGATGCCAAGTGTGGCAGCCAACATCCATCCAGCTGGCGGTGGTCCCCCCCCACCTGGCATGTCACCGATGACAGGAAATCTAATTGGACCTCGTGTTCCTCTAGCAGCTCCGAATGGCATGTGTAAGTGGATGTCCACTAGAAAACATTTTGAATATACCTGGTGTGGCTTTTTCTGTTGCTTTCCTTGTTGCTGGAAAATTTCATTGCAGTTGAAACCCCTTTATATGCTGCACAAATAATAGGATATGTGCATGTTGGAAGCCAAAGATTAGTGCCAGAGGTGTGCTTGAAGCTTTAAGTGCATGTCTTCCCTCTAGGTATTCAAACAGACTTCATTGTCCTTTATTTTATTTATAGCATCCCTTATTTTATTTATAATGACAGTAAGGCTCTGTAGTCATCATCAAAAGTTGCTCCTGACTTATTCTGGAAGAATGCACAATAGAGGTTCGGGAATTAACAATATCTAAATCCTTATGTAGTGGAGGCGAGAATACAATCCAGTTCAACCGTACCTTACTGAAAACTTGGCATTGCGATATTAGAAGGAGGAAGTCCTAATTAGGAAGAAGCAAAAGGTATATTGGGAGTGTTCCTTACACAATGTAAATACCTGCGCCTCCAAAACTGAAGTTGATTTATGCCAGCCAAAAAAAGCAGTGGCTCCTGTGTGGGTGTAACTTGAATGAGTGTGAGAATTTGGCCAAAGCCAGCAAGCAGAAGAGAAGATGGTGTGGCTGGTGTAGGATGATCTGCTATGAAGTCCTCAATATATTTGTCTGTATTAGCTGCAGCCTGGGGCAAGCTGCTGCTCTGCTTCAGCACAGCAGTCTTAACCCCAAAAATGTTCCTTGGCACACAACTGTCGCCAAATAGGCAAAAGCTGTGATGGCTTGTAGTGCCTCTCCCAAAAAATAACTGGGAAAAGCCATCCCATTTTAGCCTCAGCTGAAAGGAGTTGCTGAGGAGTACTGACTCATTGGTGTTAACCAGCATAAGCATGAGATACTCCCTTCTGATGCTATTTTTGTTCAAACATTGCTCCTTATTCTTTTGGTGCTGTAGCTTTACTTAGTTTTCCTCCCTTGTTTCTGAGCCTCTACCACTGGGAATATCTTACGTCAAGTTACATTCCTGCTTGCTTTCTTCCCTTATCTTAATTTCTTTTTTTCCCTCCCCTACTGAACAAGTCAGTCATGTTCCATTAACATCTCCTCTCTGTGCATGAAAGCTGGCCTTTTGTATCCTTCATTTCTTTCCTCCTACTTGCTGCATCGGTGGATTCCTCTACTTTAACCTACATACACTGCTCAGAGCTTAAGTGCAGGCTCTGTTTATATAAAGTCTATTGTTCCATCTATTTTTAAAGAAAAGAGCCATAATCTGAAGGTTCAAGCACAGAGGTGGGAGATGAGAAATGCTAATTCCAGCTGAAGGTTGCTTGATGTGAACTTTGCCAGCTACTGAGCTGTCATCTTTTCTGTAAAATATGGGAATCTTTTTTTCCCCCTTTCACAGAGTCCACACAGTGCTTACTGGTTGAAAAGCACAATAAGACATGAGTGAAGCTTCCTTGGGAAGGTGCAGCCATGGCCATTTCTGGGGACAGTCCTTGTTGGTTTTTCTTCCAACAGCCGCATCTTCTGTGGCACATAGACACCTGGGCATTGGTATTGGGTTCCTTGGCCATGTTCAGCCCTTGCTGGTGTCCTGCTCACTATTTCTCTGCTGTTTTTCCACAGACCCCCCTCCAGCACAGCCACCTCCACCAGCAGAAGGAGTGACTCCACCTCCAGCAGCAGCCCCACCAGCCTCAGCCGCTCCCTAAAGCAGTCAAGGAAGAAGGAACTTCTACAGCAACATAGTGGTGACCAAAAATGAATTCCTCAGTTACCTTCTGTCCCCCTGGGAGGTTTTCACCTCCTGTTGGCCTGCCCCAGATGTGTATGTGTGCATATACATGCACAGATACAAGCGCATTATACACAGCATCTGCCCACCACTACAACTACTCCAATTGCTTTGGGAAAGCTTTAGATCAAAGATGCCAGTAGTGCCTCCATGTTGCTGGTGGGAAGTCCTTTATGCTTTGGTCTGCTTGCCTTTCAGGGTGTGCTCGACTCTGGTTTCTTTCATCTTGGTGTTTTGAACTTTGGGTACTCCTGGGGAGGGTAAAAAAGAGCCAAGCTTGCACACTGGAGGCATTAGCTAAGCTTTAGGATGTAGCATGTGCCCACTCCACCTGTGATCTAATGTTTTGAGTTCTCCAGGTAGAGCAAAGCATCAAGGTTGGATGCCAAACCAGTGTTTTGAGCAGAGAAGGAAAATAAGGGCATGCTGTAGCACAGGTGGTGCAGGAATGCCACTGTGTTCATTACAGATATCTGATCATTAAGGACAGTAGATGAGTCCTGGGGCTGCCTCACTAACTTATTAAAGAAAATATTGATCCAGTGCAAATGAAGCCAGGAGTGAATCAATTGGAATAAAACCACTCAATGGTAGGAGTTTTCTTGCTCCAGTTTTTTACCTTTCTTTTGCCTTTGAAGGTGGTAGTTGAGTAGTTTGGTACAGTAGCCAACTGAGGAATAAACCCATGATTTTTAGTCCCTCTTTTTGGAGCATATACTTTTTACTTTTTAAAATGAACAAAACAAAAAAAAAAGTAGATAGCGAAGAAGTGCTAGCATTTGGGATTGGGTTGGGATGGCTGGGATGCAAATGCCAGAACTACCTCCTGTGGACAGTCGAGGTGGGCAGAGTCAGTGACTGTGGGTCACACCTCCAGGACAGCTCACACATCACCTTCCACTCACTGAGCTTCCATGGTCTGGGGGGTTGCGGTGTGAGGGACCAGCTTCAGCAGGCAAATCTAGGAGCACTCATTGAGATCACCACACACAGACCTTCAGACTGCCAACAGCTGCCTGTTTGCTCGTCATTAGTGACTGCAAAAAAATCTTTTACCCATTGTGATTTGGGTTCTCTGCTCTCTTCCTGGTATAAGAGCGTTTGCCAGGTTTCCTTGCAGAAAGTCTGGAGTCTGCTTGCTTGTTTAAAGGATGGCTTTCAGCAACCAAGTGCAAGGTAGTGGCCTGAGGATTGACTGGAGAGAGAGCTCTCAAATCCTGCAGAACCACCTATACCATTAAAAACAAAAGGATTTCCTTTGAAGAGCACTCAGGTGGTTGACTTGTCAATGCTAATGGTTGAACTTCCCAGGTCCTACAAGCACATGAGTGCTGATTAACCAGTTCTGGGCTGCATGCTCAGATGATCATCCGCAGCCTTGTTACTTCCAGCGCATAGGAATTACGCTTTCCACTATCAAGCTCTTAAGAATCCACAGTGCCTAGCAGAGAACGGTCAGGGCCTGCCTGCCTTCCATCTCCCACAAAGGAAATTTAGCCCCAACATTACCTTTCCCTCTAGGGTCTTTGGGGTGCGCATGGGATTTTCTGGTTCAGGCCGTAGTCCAGTTTAGAATAACCTCAGGTTGTTTTTAGCGTGATCAACTTCAAATATAAAGGATCCAGATGGAGACTATTTTTTACTGTACTAGTGATGATCCTACAGAGTTCCTGAATTCTTGACACTGTCGTATTTCTGTATAAATAATACATGTACTGACTTTTTCATCTGATCCTATGTACAGGGCCGGTTTTATTCCTGCAACACAGCCTCCCAGTTTTGTGAAATAAAAAAACAACGTGGTTTTTGTACAAAGCTTGTGCCGCTTTGCCTGGAGTCTCCTTTCCCTCTGTGTTTGTTGTGAGTGAGCTGAGAATTGTTAATATGATACCGTTCTATTTTGGGGCTGCATTTTGACTACAATGGAGTAAACGCAAAGCCCAATCTTGTTACTCTGTGAGGTGGGAGACACCAAAGCAGCGCAGGCAAGCAAAGGCCTTTTACAATGCACTCAGCGATCCCTCGCTTTGGAAAATGGTATTTCAGATTTAAAAAGCTTAATGAATGTGGACGAGGTAAAATGGCATTTGAGGCCTGATGGGATTATTTCTGTTTGATTCCTGCTTTTCCCACTGTTGTGCTGTGGACAATCACTCAGGCTCGTGTTCCCAGTTGAATCACACACTTGAAAGAAGAGCTCTGAAGTGGCAGATTTTAATAGAGGAGGGCTGGGTGCGCTGACTGAGCAGAATCCCACTGTTCCTCTATTCCCATACCAGCTTCGCTGTTAATTGTTTAATTCAGACGCCTGTTCAGATCTTTTGTCCTTTCCTGCAGGGGTCCAGAGGCTGCCAGCATAGTTTGCCTTTTTGGTTAAACTGAAACCAGGAATCCAATCAGGATTATATTCTAAATGCTGTTGCTACTTCATGTGAGAACCTTTTCCTCTGAGGAAGTGTGCTAATAGTGCTCCTTTCCAAGCATCCCACATGTAATACAGTCCCTAATTCCCTGAAGCTGAAGAAGGAAAAGCACAGGGGTGCAGATGTGTCTCCAGGTCCAGGACACCCCATGAAAGCCCCATCCCCAGTTAGGGAACCCATTTTGGGTGTCATGAGCAGTCCCTGGGTCTATTGTCCTTCTGCCAAATGCTCCTTTGGTGGGCTCCATAATGCTGCTGTGGTGTTGGGGCCAGGTAGGAAGGTGAGGAGCTCAGCTTTGGCACTCTGGGTGCCTTGGGCAAGGCTTATCCCTTGTGATTGCACCCTTCTTGTCCTGGGATTGTCATTTTAACTCTTCTCCTATGGCCTTTCTCCTAAGGAGCATAAAAAATGGTAAATAATAGCATCAATTGTTGAACACTTTCTTTTTCTATTGATGGGCCTTTAAAGCTTTGCAGTCATCAAAGGTGGCTGAGGCTGGGCCATTACCCTGACAGAGTGGTGGTCTATATGCAGTTTGGGCTCACACTTGCTGCATGGATGTTAGATTCCCCCCAGCTGGTCCTGGTAATGGGGTGGGAGCAGTATTGAAGGACTGGGGTTGCTTTAGCTGCTGGGGTGTGGAGTGGTGATGGATTGGAGAGAGCAAATTCCCATTGACAGCTTTATGATAGGAGCACAGTAAAGCTAGAAGGCACATTTAGGTTGGGGCTCTAACCTGTAGTTCTTGAAACTGGCTCAGTTCCACTCCAACACTGCAGTACTAGTCTTTGAAGCCAGCATGGTTTTGGGGTGTATGGAAACTCATCTCGGTGCCAAACCTTTCTGCTGTGCTCAAAATGCTAGCTGTCCCTCTGTTAATGCGCGCGGCTAGGAGGTTACATCTTCATCCAAATAATCTGATGGTGCCAGAGACAGGGATGGGGCGTGCAGGTTTCTTAGCACTGTTGCCTTGTTGGCACAAGTAGCGATGGGGCACTGGACCAGGAACGGCAACAGGCATTCACACCCCCTGCCTGCACTTGGCTCAGCTTCCTGATAATATCCTAAAACTGCCTGTTGTGGCTGTGTCTTGTCCAGCCATACCAGCTCCACCGTGTGGTTCCTAATAAGCTGTTTGGTTTTTTCCCCCTGGGCTGATTTAAAGCCAAAAACGTGCATTAGAGCACCTAAAAGAGTTTTGGTGTGCAAGTGTGCATTGTCCTCCAAGGCGTTTATTTCAATTCCTGTGCCTTTCTCACGAGCTTTTCAAATGGAGCATTTGGCAAGACTGGAAACCCCTTTTCAGACTCCACAGGTTTATAGCAACAAGGGGGTAACCCCAGTGGGTGGTGCCAGACACAGCCCCCATCCCACGGGCTAATCCTGCCAAATCCTGGTAGGATAAGATGTGCCCCAGACAATCGGTGGCAGTGGGTGACCTGCCAACGGCTTAGGTGTGCCAAAGCCAGTGCCCTGCCTGGCTCTCTAGGAACAGTGTTGCTCTTTGTCTCTGCCTACTCCTGCCTGCCTGTGTGTGCTGCCTATGTGGGAATTTCATTGGAACCTCCCACCACTGCTTGGGGATCCTTTTCAGCAACCCTGGGAGCTGTTGCCTGGAGGCTGCAATGGAAAACCCAGGGGTGATTATCTGGATTTTGGTTTTCCCCAGATTCCTCATTTTTGTCCTCGCAACTTGAAGCGTAATAACCCCAACCCGCTCAACATCAAAACCAGCAGCCTTCCTAGCATCCTCACAGGTTTCTAGTGCTATGTTTGGATTGGCAGTGTTGATGGTCACCAACACCAAGGTAGCCTCTCCCAGGTCTGTCATACTGAGCTGACTGAGTGCCATGGAGAGGAGCAGGGCACCAGTGCCAGGTTGATACAGCAAGCAAAAACCTGGACCAGCAAATTCCACAGCACAAGGCTCAGCCCAGGTCCCACTGGGAACCTTGAGGATCATTTCCTCCCTGAGTACAGGTTCATATGCAACTGAAAGCGCCACCATAACTCTGCAGGATCCAGTTTGTGGAAATCCCTTAGAATCATAGAACAGGGTTGGAAAGGACCTTAAGATCATTTAGTTCCAACCCCCCTGCCATGGGCAGGGACACCTCCCACTAAACCATGC